>LUCH01000968.1:39606-120880 GCA_013368495.1 Paragonimus heterotremus
CGAAACTTCAGCTGCCGTTCCGTCATGCCAATGTAGTCGACCTGGCAACTACATTTGTTTGCTTACACGCTTGTCGGCCTGTGCGCTCCAGTGGCGAAATACACACTTCCGGCCTGCTCGCCTGTTTGACTATCGGGTCCATAATCTCCTCAGCTGCTTTCGTGTACTGGTGTCGTTTAGCTCTTATCGAAACCTACTGTAATTATTGTATAATATACGTTCGGTCTCCAGCAATTATTCGGATTTTTACTTCGTGTCTGTTATTCGTTGCGTATACCTGGAAAACGTTAATTTAGTGCACACATGCACTAAAACATCATCTGCCCAGTTATTTATGTATATTAACTATGTTTAGGCAACCGTTTGTGATCACTTTAGATTTACCATTCATCTCTACTAGAAGGAAAGAGCGTTTTCTGGTCTAGTGTGTATGTTATTGCCCAGTGATGTAGTATAAAACAGCGTACGTAATGTACATTCGAACTGACAATAAACGCATTTTTTCTGTGACTATATTCCACGTGTCTTTTGCCGGATCAGTCCAGTTTAAATCGGGGATTTTCTTACCATTTACAACGCTTGCAAGCATCCCCAACGGAAGAAACTGGATGACAGTTTAAACTTGCTATTGTAGTGCGTTCAATCGAACGAATGTAGTGAAAAGCAATGGAGACATCGCACCCCCGTTTGTGATGGTGACAACGAAAATGTTCAGCTTGGTTGATTTCAGATAAACACACATCTCACTCCTGCGTCCGCATGACGGAACCCGATTCGTTAGCTTCTCAGGATGCGTTTGTTAGCAGGGCGAATCACAAACTCAGGTGGCAGAACATGTGACTGGAAGGACCTAAACAACCTAATGCGTCTTGACCAGCTACTAATTTGAACAATGCCAAATTTACAAGTGATGAGCGTTCTTAAGTGTCCTGGAGCACTAACTGTCCTTGGCAAATAAATCACCAGTACCGGAAGGAACAAGTGGTATTTATTGCGTAACTCGCTTTTTAATCAGCTTTATTCTATGCTTATTTATGTCAACAGAAAAAGGGCCGAGAGATAAGTTTTCATCTGACCTGTGCGTAAACAGTCTTCTGAAGGTAACCGAGACCTTCAGCTTTATCATGCTTCGTTATGTTACATCCTCTCATGAGGATTTGGCTGAAACAATTGACCATTTCTAATTAAGAGATTGATTATTGTTTCAGTCTTTACGTTCTCGTAGGTTGTATTGAGTGTTCTTACGTTGGTGCAATATGTAAAATCAAATGTCTGGGTGCAAAATGCGTCAATCATTTTCAACATTGAGATTCATGTCACCATACATTGTTAAACAACGGAGAGTGGCTTTGAGTGTACTATGGACTTTTTATTTAACTGTCAACTTGAGAGAGTTTAAGCAATCGTTTTGGCCTTCTTCACGAGTAAAGTCACTCCCGGAACTAAAAGTTGCAATGCCCGCTGTTATAAATATTATTGTATATCAGTCCAGTATCCTGGAATGTTAAAAAACATTTAACCAGGGACAGAAGAAAGTAAGATAAGATATAAACAAAACAGCGGGAACTTTTTCGACTTTTTTTAAACTTTGTCAAATTCTAACAGTTTTCGAGGGGCGTTTCGAATAATCAGTTATGGTTGATTGCGAAACCGGGCGTAATAACATTTTTGCTAATGACCACGGCTTAAGGCCATATCTTTCGGGGCATCCACCCAGCAACACTCAACACTGTATAGACCTTAGCTGGAATGCTGGGTGGAATCAACGATGATCAAACTTGATGCCACTGACTGTGAAACTGACAAGTCCGAGTCCATGGAGATACAAAATTTCACCTACTCGGCAAATACGCGCCACTGAAACTCAGATGCGGGTTTCACGTTATAGTTAACATATGAAGTCTCACTGATGTACCTGTGTTTGTAACCTACTGGTTCATGAACGTTGAAGTTTGGACAAACGGTATGTTTGACGAGTACCCAGAGAAAATGAAGCGATTGTATACAGTGCCTACATTTGGTTCGACTAGTACTTGATCCGCGGATGACGAAGGAGAAAATTGTGTGGAAATCGATCGGCTGGGTGAGTTGGCAAGGATTCGGATATGTGACAGATATTGGTACTGGGTTCCGCGAGAGATATGTTATAAATACGACTGATTATGTGCATCACAATGAGTTTGATTCTTCCTAGCTCGTAGATGCTTCGCAGTTATTCAGTGTTAATTAAACCGTCAAGCACAGACAGACTGAAATTGGTTTTTCTCATACGATGAAGTTTAGCATAGCTGAACGGAAATGGAGTCCCCATAAAACGAATACAAAAGTTAGTCTACACGCCGTAGATTGCTCGATAATACCTGCTAGCCACACCACCGTTTGGGCAAGCTACATAAATGATGACGGAGCACAACGGTTAGTTATTATATAAGCCTTCAATGACAAAGTTTTTGGCAAAGTTTGACAGCACTTTTCGAAGCCATCTGATGACTGAGATGTGGGTCATAGACGTATGAATATATACAAGGGCTTTTTGTATGCAGTATTGCTGTTTACAAAACTTCTTCGATAGTAACAGTAAAATCAGGAGGCATCTAAATAACATCAAAAGAATATGCAAACAGAGTGCAGTGCAACTGTCATTCAACTAAAGTCATTGCGCCTATAACGATAATTCACACGCGATAATTAAACGCTAGAATTTATGTTAGCAAAGAGTTGGCTGGAATTCCGTAAATATCGATGTACATGAATGAAATATTGTGTGATTCACGCAGCATAATGGGAGTGTATACTCTCCGGTTCGTAAAAGACTTTGGCAGTTTACGTTCACCCGTCTGAATGGTCGCATTGTCATGTCATCCAGGACGAAGTCACCGTATTGAATCACGCGTCGTGGGTCGACACTTGAGATAAGGTTGGATGTACACGCGCGTGTGGTGTCGACTTGATCCTTTCTGCTGCTTTAGCGTGGTGGCCAGGTCTGTGTGCTGTTTTGATCCGGTGGACTATCTTGATTAGAACATCGGTACTTGCAAGTCCAACCATGTTATATTGGTCAAAGGGGAGCTGCCAGACAAAAAGCTGTCTGACTGGTAGTCGATGGTGCTAGTGTGTTGTTTGTGCCGGGTTGTTGTATGTTATCTCCCGTTCACGTGTCTGCAACTCACATAATTCTTAAGCTTGGTTTTTTCGTTTTATTTAGCCGCATTTATCGTGATTTTACTGCGTGAATAATCTGTGATGTGAGTGTCTGTATGTTCACACATCTGGACAACTGACTTTTTGCTGCGCAGGTCTCACCGACAGCGGCACTAGTACCCGACAAGCCAGTAGGTAGAGACTGGACGAACTACACTTTCTGATCTTCCAGACCGGGGGTTTGGATGAGACCGGTCATTTATCCAAGAAAAATGACGATCGTTTGAGCCCACTACCGCCTATCCACTACCTTGCGGTAAAGTCTTCTGAGCCAAAGGATTTGAATGAGGGCCCTAATCGCTCTACTGTCTTTGTCTGGGCGTCCTGGCAGTATCTCAAACCCATATAAATAATGATGGTACAACGTAAGTCAAGTGAGATACCCCACCGACCTTTGCTCAGCATAAGCCGATTCGCCCTATTTACTATTTCCTTCAGGGCGGATGGGCGAAAACATGTTACTACCAAACCCTATCCCGATGGCCCCTCCATCATGAAACCCAGAACAGACATTGCTAAAAACAGTCTCAATAACACGATGTCTAGAATGGGACACGCCCGGAAACTCAAGAGGTCCTCCGTCAAGAAGTGGAATGTGAACACGCTGTTAGATCGATACAACACTACAGGACGGATAAAATGCCCCCATCGCACTAATTGACTTCGAACTGTGGAACAACGACATCGATATCGCAGTCGTGAGTGGGATTAGGCAGGTAGACCAAAGTAATCTCCAAGAAACAGGTGTTGGGTGCGCATCCTATTGGATAGGTTACCCGACAGACGGCGCTGGGGAACATGGTGTTTGTTTCACAGTCACTGACAGCAATAATGGTTTGGTGGTAGGCGAGCCGCACGGTATCATCCCTCGAATCCCGTCTATAGGCCCACGACTCGGCCGATGGAAGTATGCTAGATTTATGTGTTTATGGTCCAACTATGTGTCACACTAGTAATACAAAAGACCAGCTCTATGATCAGTTGTCCACCACGATCCAGTCGGTGCCGGTGAGTGTCCGACTGTTTGCTCTGAGTGGCTTGAACGCGTGAGTTGGGTACCACTCGGTAGCCTGGCCGGGAGTCCTCGGATCCTACGGCATTCCTTTGTTCAACTAGAACGGTGATCGTTTGTTCTGCTTGTGTGCTACTCATGAGCTGGCTATCATAAACATCCGATTCCAGCTGGGTGTGAGCAAGATCAGGACGTAGCATCACACACGAAGCGATCTTCATCATTTGCTTGACTACGTGTTTGTGTGACAGCGCAACATTTGTTAAGTGAGTGTAGCATCACCGTGGTAGCACACTAAGATGTGGTCAATGTCATATATGTGGAGAGGCCCCCTGTACCATGTGACCAGAATGTAACGCCAACACATTCACCGTTGAGCGGCCTTTACTCGCATGCAGCCTGAGTGACTTCAAACAACTCACAGTTTCCCAACACCACTCCAGTCAGTGTATTCGCCGAGGTTGGTATGACAACCAGACTGTCACATGTCAACACAACTTATTTGGGTCTCTCGCGCATCGATGAACAAAACGCAGCCACGGTGCTCCGTGGATTACACAGTGTCTCCATCCTGTCGATGTCTATGTGATTCCACCCAACACTCCACTAACACCCACAGATTACATCTCTGTATTTCGTCCGAACCGTTACTGTAAGTGCACATGCTATATTTGTTCATTATTGACACTACACTTTGTTCGCATATCCTTCTGACATTAATTAGATGTATATTGGTTTTACCGATACTACCTACAAAGTATTGTGATTAGCAAACCAGCATCTAAATGCGCATCACGGGAGTGATGCGCGGCGCTGAATGTAGCACAGATCACAGACTGATCAGGACCAAACTGTCTACCCATGTCAGCAAGCCTGTTTATTGTAGATCCTTCGGACAACGACAAAAATTGGGTGTCAAAACACTGTAGAACTCCGAGACTAGGACTACGCTACAACATGCAGTTACCATTGGTTTGAATGACGCTCTTCTGTCCACCACCCTCGAAGGCATGTGGTAACAGTCCAAAGAACACATTATGGCAGCAGCTACCGGGTCGACAGACAGTCAGCATCAGAAACGGCCTGACTGATTCAACAAAAACAGTACAGCTATCTCCAACTTGATGCAATAAATTAATAAATCATTTGCTATTTCTGCAATAGAACCCGGACAATGAAGACAAGAGAGTCACAATCCCGAACGTTCGCCGTCAACTGGCCGAACGTGTTTGCGGAAATAAAGACGAATGGTAGAGGATGCAAGGTGATCTAACGCAGGGTTACGCTGACCATGGATAACACGGGGAGTTCTACGATTTACTGAAGGCGCTTTTTGGTTTATCTGTCCAGTCTACTAAAGTACTGGTAGACGTGGACACCGGCTGTTCGTGCACCCAGCCAGAGAACATCATGAAAGTCTGGCGCAAACAATTTGGTAGCCCACTAAATCGTCCTGCTATCATTGATTGGATGGCCGTGAACAGCCTGCCGCAGCAGGCAATCAAGCCTTCACTTGCTCTCGCTCCTGATTTACTGGAGTTGCAGAGGGCGATTGGTCAACTTCGTAACGGTAAGGCTGCAGATGCAGATGGATTGCGAGGGGAAATCCTGAAGAATGGCGGGCCGGCGATGGAACGTGCACTGCTCCAGCTGGTTCACTCCATCTAGGAGCAGGAAGTGATGCCACAGGATTTCAAGGATGCCGTGACAGTATCTTTGTTTAAAGGTAAGAGTAGCAAGCAATGCTCCGACAGCTATCGGGGCATCAGTCTGCTGAGCTGCGCAGGCAACGTGCTAGCAAGAATACTTCTGAACCGGCTGAGTACGGATGTCTTGGAGGCCAACGTTCCTAAGAAGCAATGCGGATTCCGGGCGAATCGGAGTACGATCGACCTGGTGTTCGCTGCTCGACAGCTTCGGGAGAAGTGCCGGGAACGCAACCAGCCCCAGTATGTCCTCTTCGTAGACTTCACCGAAGCGTTCGATTCCGTGAGCCGCGAGGCGTTGTGGATGGTGCGTGGTAGGTTCGGACTTCCGGGTACGTTCGTCCATTTGATTAGATGGTTGCAGGTGGGCACGAGGGCGAAACTATAGTCATGCGGATCGATTTGTTATGATTTTGACATTGTTACTGGCGTGAAGCAGGGTTGTCTCTTGGTCCTATTCCTATTTACTTCATATTTGACTGCCATGTTAACAGTTGCTTTTCATGACTCTGGGGAGGACGGTGTTGAGGTAGAGTACCAGACGGATGGGCGTCTACTGAATATTCGACGCTTCTGCGCCCCAACCAGGTTACTTACCTCACTGGTGCGCATGCTTCTGTTCGCAGATGACAGCGCGCTGTTCGCACATAGCGAGGATGAACTACAACGATTGGCCACGGCTTTCGCGACCGCGGCATCCAAGTTTGGACTGGACAGCAACACAGATGACATTTTCTTTCCTTCGGCCTTCTCCTGTCTGTACACCTTCACCCCAAATTCGCATCAATGGAGATGTTGTCGGCAGCTGCACAGATTTCTGCTACTTGGGCAGCAATCTGTCCACTGATCTGTCCGTGGGCCGCGAGTTGAGAGCTCGTGTGGAAAAGGCTAGTACTGCTTTCGGACGTCTTGAAAGACGTGTTTGGAAGAACCACAGCCTGAAGCCGAGCACTGAGCTGTTTGTCTACCGCTTAATGGTGTTGTCTCTACTGTCGTATGGTAGTGAAGCTTGGAGACTGTATCTGTGGAATGTGTGATATCTGCGTCCCTTTAATCTATAATGCCTAGGGTGCACCTGGCTGTTTGGACATTGTTCCGAATACTGAGGTATATCGCTGGGGAGACGCGGACGAAATTAAGCCCATGTTGAGGCTCTGTCAGATCCACTCTCTATGACACATCCTCAGAACGACTGGCAAACAAATTTCGAAGCAGATGCTGTGTGGGTAGCTCAAATCAGGCATGCGAACTCCTGGTGACCAGAAGCTGTCATATCAGGACGCCATCCACGCAAATCCTTCGCAGTGTAATACCGATCTTAGTTCTTGAGAGAACTAAGTCTTGAATCAAACCACTAATGACAATTCGAAAGTTCTATGACCAAAAGTTGAGCGGCCTTGAATTCAAGCGTGGCATGTGCAAGAGGATTACGGGTGCCATAAGCCGTGATGACCTGACTAAATGGTGTAACGAACGCGCCGGGGGTTTAAAACTGTTTGGTCATCAATATACTCAGAGTATACCGTCGGCGAAGAGATAACGAATATGTTATGCTCAAGTAGGTTATGGCAGTTATGTCTTTTTTGTGTTCGTATCAATCAGCACCCGCCGTCACTTAGTAGAAGACCCGCTCTTCTTTTCAGAAACCTGGGTCATTGTGGCCTTTCACCCATTCTTTTCTGCGACTTTTTTGGTGTACTGTCATATTTGTTTTTTTGGTCTAGCTTCAAAGTTTTTTTTCTCCTCTTCTTTCTACTATCTAGAGCGCAATAACACGTACTCCTACGTTAATCTACTTCTCATCTTATATTTTCGGTATGTTTCTACTAAGTTTAGATCATACCATTGGCGTGCCTCTAATTTTCTCTTCCCGGCAGATGAAGGTTTCAATTTCGTACTAGCGTAAAAACTGGCTAAACAGCATAGACCAGCTGGGCGTAAACATCTCCATTCACACGTTTCCTGGTCTTGTGCTTTTGGAATTACATTGGACGTGTGGTGTATAAGTGGAACCACAAGTGGTCCAACGCAAATCACTTGTGGTGTTGGTTGTGCACAGATGTCCTTTGGCTTCAGACATCATGACCGGCTGATCCTAATCAGATACCGTCAGCCCTGTATATGTGTCGGTTGAACGTCAACATTGCACAGTAGAAACAGCGAGTCTGTACTATAACGTGACAAAATCGACTTATTCTTTAATTCCAATTTACGTCCTCTTTACTCGTAACTCGTCAGTGTTGTTAAACTAACACTACTACACTCAAACTTGCTAACTGGCTAATCTGAGTTGAAGCGTCTGCTGATGTGATGACGAATTGTGGCATTCCTATCACACTTGCACTGGTTTTGTTTTTACACGACATCACTTATCAGTCTGTAGTTTACCTTTCTTTTTCGGTACCTAATTCTGAAACGGTAAGCTTATTGATCAAGTCAACTCAAGTCAATTTATGGCTTTATTTAACCAAAAAGTGATAATTCTGCGTCAGCACATGCGCGGTATTAAAAAGTTAACTCAAACACCAAACTCAAATTTGGCTTTTATTAGAGCTCGTCAGTAGTACATATCCTCGTCACTGCTGGGATTAGAACTCTGGCCACGCTGTTCATGAGGCAACCGTGTTTACCACTGCGCTACTGCTCTAATGAGAGCGAAACTCGAGTCCAGTGTTTCTTTTCGAAAGGGACCGATTAGAAAATCTATGGGAATGCGAAAGCTACGATCAATCGTGGGCGATTTTCAACTTGAAACTAACCAAATCCCCGACTAATCATCAGTAATCTAAACTTTTGTTAAAAAATATTGCTCTCTGCCTAAAATGTGATGGTCTCAAGGCAAAAGAATGATGCAGGACAAATGAAAGAACAGTTTGTTAGATATTTTGCTATTGTCTTCCAAAAAAGCCAGCAAACTACTACAGAACAGGCACTTTGCACACCATAGTGTGTATGAGCAATCTGTACAAACAAAGGGATATTCTGTATACACGAGCTAAGATAAATGAACGACAGTTTTGTGTGCAATTTAACGACAACCACTCAGAAGTTTTGATGAATTATGCAAAGAAAATAATGCAGCCCCGCAATTTTCCGAATTAAAATATGAGCGTCCTGATAACCACAATAGGAAACGTATTTAATAACTTAGTTTGTCACATGATTTAACAGTTTTGCCAACTTGATATAATCTGCGTATTTTGACATGTGTATGTTTGCACAAGGAGGTATATTGGAATTGAAAACAGATAACCAGAAGAGATGAGAGATTTTGCAAGTAATCCTTGTTGTTTGATATCAGAATAGATGTGAAGCAGCCCTTTTCTATGGCAAGTTTTAACGGAGGCGATTTGAACAGTTTTGCACAAAGTGTATCTCAAACATATTTCGCTGCGTCTCATAAGATGCATACTGCGGTTTGTGGATTTATATATTCCAGGGGGGGGTTAACAGTTAACAAATGGGAGCCACCTTTCTGCATACAGAAATACTTGTACATCAGTACCAGATTTCCCTAATAACTTATGTGCCTGGATATGTGAGGAGGTGGTTATTGATTTTATCGTTTTGCTATATAACGGCCATTGAACATTACTATGTAAACCCGCACATTGCAGTATGTACGTGATACGATGCAGCAACATGTGCTCGAGAGATACATTGTGCGGAATATTGTTTCTGGCTTCTATGTTCAAATCAGTGTAGACGTTTGATCATTACTGAGTACAACTTAGACTGTCCCATAAAGCTGTCGTAGAGCAGAGCTCGCACTACAAGCTTCAAGACAAGAAGGCAAATATTCTCGCCACGACCTATTGAAATGTTTAGTGTTGTAACCCATGTTTATTGCTTACCAAGAAAAGAACAGTGTACCAATGTAGACAGTCGAGAGTTGAACGTAGGGTTCGATATGTACATTTTTTAAAATTTGTTACTAAGAGAAGTTAAATACATCATACAGATAAGGACAGACAGGGATTAGACACACATACAAGCCCACCAAGTATTACGTAATCACGACCATGACAACCCAGTAGGTTGCCTCAACCACTTCTGTGCACACAACCTCGGCTGGTAAGTTCGGATGAGCATCGCTTCACAAAAAGCTAATAGCTTCGGGTTTCGATGGCGTAACAGTATCTTGAATGAGTTTAATGGGTCAACTTGGTGACCAGTTGTCATGACGTGTTTAGCAATCGATGACGTTGGGTTTCGAGCCGTCAATGCAACAGGTTGAGGCTGGTGCGTCATATGTTGTTTCAATCATTTCGGAATGTGTTCGGTGATTCGCTGAGATAGTTGTCGATCTGTTCTGCCTATGTATGTGTGTCTAATCCCTGTCTGTCCTTATCTGTATGATGTAGTTAACTTGCATGTTTTACGTTTGCGACTGATGAGAGTAAATTAAATGTTAACATATCGCAATATATGTCTTCTTTCTGCTCTAATGAAGTGGTTAAAGGGAACCCAGTGTTTCAAACTAAGAGAAGTATCAACCGACAACCTCGTGAAGAGAGCCACTTCAAAACGCTTCAGATTGTAGAGGGACAGACAGTCAATTCATAGCGTAGCATGCCTTTCATGTCACAAGAGTAATACTGACGTTTTTCTGTTTATCAGCCAGTTATACCTCAAAAACAGTGTATGAAACAATGAGACAAGTATAGAAGACAAAAGGAAGACAAAGTTAACCAGAAATTATTTGTGTGCTAATCTGAGTACGTACACACACATACACCTATGTAAACATCAGGGTATATGTAGCTTCACTTGGATACAGACCATTGTTTGGTCGGAATGCGATTATCACACTGTACTGGTCTTCTTTTACTGAACATACGTGTATTAATGAGTTCGGTTCCAGTGTCTCATATTATAACCTTGTACCGAGCTCTTTTCAAAAAGAATGATAATAGTATCTCCCTTGAGATTCATTCATCTGAATGGTCCGGTTCTTAAAGAAGTGATGTTTTAGTGCAACTGTTTGGATGATTCCAGTATAGACTTTCTGATGTGCAGTATTCTGTTTTACTCCGGTGTGTGTGCATTTGCAGACGACGCGCACGCGCGTGTCATGTGAACACGAGTATGATCTTGCTAGCTTGCCTTAGTTGAGGCCTAATCGAATCGTGTTGTGCTCTTTTCTGATTGGTTGACTGATGGATTGTTTGTTGAAGCAGTGTAAAATCTGTGCTCCGTGCTGTTGCTCTGCTCGGTACATCAGCTGCGATATAAACATTGTCAGTGATGCACCATATGCATCTGAGCCGTCAATAAAACGAACAGATTGTGGTCTGGACTACAAGCAACAATTCAATCATTTGTTAGGTTGGTCACACTCGTCGGACCATAGATATGCTCATTGTTATTGCTTGGTTACCGAAATCAAAACAATGGCGGTGACCAATCAGCAAGCGCTCACAAGGCTATGTAGCTAGTGGGTGTGCACTTCTAATCAGCCAGCGGCGTTAGAGATGGACCAACAGGTGTAACTAAAGTTGACTGTTTTGATCATATACTTTTATTATGGATTAAGATGGGCACGTTTGCAGGTCACGCACTGCCCGGAAGCTTCTTCATTATTTTAAGCCTTTGGGCAACCTATCACATTCTAAAACGCTTCTACAGACGTCGTGCATACGAATTACATTTGTCTCAGGAACCCACATCAAAATATTCAAATCGAGTGTCTTTTCCTCTGGAGTGTGAACGAACTGGATGTTGTAACAGTAAGCAAATCCCATTAGATTCCTGGCTAAAGACCGTGACATGCGTTATCGGAATTATCGGAGAAGTTTACACCGGATTTGACGATAATTGGCATTTTGTTCACATTGGGAATGTCCAACATTCGACTATGTTCGCCACGTTTGGGTTGAGTGGGATCGTCGAATTGCTCATATTCTATGGGCTATTAAAAACATCGGTGTGAGTTCACCTTTCTTTGCTCAGAGTAGTTATGTAAACCAGTGAATAGTCCGTATCAGATCTCCTTTTACGGCGATCGATGGAAAGATGTGGCAAACACAAACATGTTTCCAGCGATTCCGTTCTTAGACGAAATACATCACGGGATTTATAGAGAAAGGTGTTAACATGTCATCTAGTTTACTATATACTGGAACGGCAGTCAAAATATATTATGTATGACCGATGTCAACTGTAGGCTGTTTGACTCGGTGAGGATATGAAAAGATCAGATACAGCCTTAGACAGAAAAATTTATGCTTTTGGAACATAGGAATTCACTATGTTTATCACTAGTACGTCTAAAGTTTCCATGTTTGTCTACAAGAAGACAGTAGATTTGATGCAGTTTTGTCATGGTTACATGTCGTGAGATTTACAGGATAGTGAAAGAAAACTTAGAAAGGCCTAAAACGAAGTGTAATTCCAAATGATGGTTCAAACGCATTAAGCTTACAGCATATTTTCAAGTATATCCAGATTGAATGGAATTAAGTGCGTATCTAGTGTTTGTGAGTGGCTTTTAAATCTGGTCAGAAGAGACTTGACATGGAGACAAAAAGCACCCGCTCAGACATGTAGACGTTGAGCCGTACAACTTACTCTTGTTTCTATGATATGTGTCTTATCACGTCTTTTTGGTTTGCTCATTTGACAGACTTGATGATTAAGCCAGAATCAATGACCATATTTGCCGTGTTTATAGTTTGTAACGATCACTACGCCATCTCCTCATGATATATTTTCAATGATATGTTTACCAAAAGAGACTGATACCCTGGCCTTATTACAGCTCACTGAACACTCTTAAAAATGGGGTATCACTCAAAATTGATCAATTTCTTGTCTAGCCAGCTTGTGTGTGCATAACCGTGTCCAGATCTCGAGAGTTCATTGGCGCCAGAAGAACTGATATTCCATTTGTCATCACTGAGCCACGATCAGTTGTGAATGATGTTCAATTTACATTTACCATTGAGCCACCAACCAGTCACCAGATGTGGGCAACGGAATGAATAAAATGCATGACAGATGACCGCTGCGTTTGTTCGCAAACCTTTGTACCGTCTGATTCTGTTTCCAGCCAGACTTGGACCTCTTTTGTTTAAACCGGTGTGTTGTGTCGCACACTGTATCCTTGGCGACATTGATTTTTTCACCTGTCTCAAATGCTTCAATGGTATAGCTTAGCAGAAGTCCAAGCCCCGGTCGATTACCATACAGTTGTTGCCAGGGTGTTCGTACGAAGGCCGAGAATTTGCATTAAATTGGTAATTTCGGTTCCAACAGCCTCCTAGTGATGACGTGATCGTCCTTCTTGAATGACCACTTTCAGCAGACCATTCGTAGTCACAAAGCCTATGACTGCTTCCTATCTGTTTCTCTAAACCTGTTCAATCCACTTCTGTGCCTTTTGACAGCTTGCTTAGTCCGTTTACACTCTGAGTCGAATATTGATCAACTTTTGACACTGGAATGGACTGGCGAGCGATAGGAACATCTGAGTGAATCAGCTGTGGTCTTGTAATGATGTTTAAATTAACCGTCGACGCTCGCTTACTTGGAAATCGATGACTTAAACCTGGGAGCAGGATGCAGTGGATAGCCAGGAAGTAATCAAGTAGTGTTGAAAAACTTAAGATAACTTTACAGAGACTCATTTTATGCTTTGTGTGTATGCTGTGGATGCTGTGAGTAGCCGTCTGTTTGTTGGTTTGAGACCGCGTTTTCAGCTGTAAACGAACCTTGACTTCTTTGAAACTCATGCCTTCATGAACACTGCAGCCTATTAATTGTACAGCTTGCGCACGACTGTACATTTCACCACGGTGTCCACCAACCTCTGTTGAATGACACAGTTCAAAACAAAGACACCAGTTGCTACCCGTTGGTGATAGGTAACTTCCTTCAAACTGTAATAAGGCTCGCAAAAGCACCAGTCACCTACAGCAATACCTCATCATGAAAAACTGTACTTCAGTGAAGAACTGAAGACTTTTTTGCCACTCTCTTTGATTAACGAAAGGAGTAATCAGACGAAAAGATTTGTCGTCAATTTTATTTTACTTTTCCTGTCAACAACCTTTTTAAGCTCAATTTATCAGATTTCAACCGATACTGCATGTTGTTTGAACGTAATAACGAAAATTATTGTCAAGACTAACAACCATATGGAGTGCAGTCTTGTCCTTACGTGAAACCCTCGTCGCATTTTGATAACTCGTGCTCTTTTTTCACAGTTAGTCACCATAGCAGCTCCAGTTACAGAAGCTCTAAGTACTTCTCCCTTACACACTAGAGTTCGACTAATCTCTTTATTAAACACTGTGTTTTCAGCTGTATCACGTCACCTACCATCTTAGACGAACGTATCACCTTCATTACTCAGACTCGTTTGAATCAGTATGTGTGTTTACCTTGAGCTAATTGGCCGAAAAAACGGATTATGGTTGTGACCGATTTCTTACTGGTTTTGTGTCAGCTTGACTAGCCACCAAAACGCCGTTATCAAGACAATAAGTCGCTAGCTATCCTGACTTGAAGTGAACTGAGTCAGAAATGAAACAGCAGTTATTCGAACGATATCCCGTTAACTTTACGTGTTGGGTGTGACTGACCAGACTATACTTTATGGTTCGATGATGACCAACGTTTGAAGAAGGTGAACAGTTTTTAACCCGTCGTTCTCTACGTTTCAGCCATGACCAAAATCATTGAACTTAGATTACCACAAATCCGTCTGCTATCTGCACCTCGTTAAGTTCCGGCAACTGATTTCTGAGCGAGACGGTGTAATTAGAGGGTAAATGTAGGTTTTATTCAAAAGGATCGATCGTTGGCAAAACGTCTTAACTTCAAATTAGAAACATAAATTTTTCCGTCAACCACTTTCGGCGATGAATCAGGCAGATCAGATCTGAGAGATTTTATACCATTTCGGGTGCTCTTGTTAGAAACGTGGATACAACGCGACGAGAGCGAAACTATATAGAAATCTCTATAGCTATACTCACAACCATGCAGGTCTGTCACTAGTCCATACTATGGAAGACAAAGTTCCAAGGTCAAGGAGATAAATACACACAAGACTAGTTAATAGCGCTTGACCAGCAGCATCCAGATGACTTCAGGATGACGGGCTTGTGAAGACAAGGAAGATAGCTCAATGAGACCAGTTTTCCCTCCGATTTTATGCTTATTACGAAAATCTGCCTCGTGTATACACTAGATGATATTCCATTATGCCAGCGTCATGTGAACGTCACTGGCTTACTGTCAGAATACGGAGAAACCAACGGAACTTTTGACCACACTAAACTCGTCTCATTCAACCTCTTCGTCTGAAGTTTGGGCATGCTGGTTCACTCTGACTTCTAAATGTCAGCGTTAACCGACACGAAGATTTCTCTGTTTGTCGATTAGGACATGGAAAGTCAACCTGGTGTTCGCAGTACCTTAGTCTCAACAGCTTTCCACCTACCCAACAAACACTCGTTTTCATCAGAAAACAATAGTGCAGCGAACAAGCTCGTTTTCGGACATTCATCATCAGGCTAATTAAATAACATTTACATAGAACAGAGTTGTCAGGGGGAAACGAACACAACCAAGTAACAAGTTCAAGTGAGGTCAGACACGTCATACGCACACACACGGAGATACCGTTTTGATACAATCACGTCACAATTATGACGCGACTGGAACCATAGCGCTTTGATCGTCGTGGTGTGGGTGGTTGATCATGGCAACTCAAACGTCTGAACAAAGCGTTTCTGTGCGCATAAGGGTGGATTTTTTAATCGAAATTCAGCCACTTCAGCTGTGGCCAAAATTTGGCATGACAGCTTTTGAGTGACAGGTGTTGAATCGGTAAATCGGACGAAAAGAGGAGTCCAGGTTGACAGTATGATGTGTATCAACGAAATATGCAACAACTGCGCTGGTAATTGCCGTGGTGACTCCGCTACTCATCCAGGCTGGATGATGCTCACGGATACGTTTAGATAAGCACCTGGTCGTGCGACCCATGTAACTAGTTCCAAAGGAACAAGTAAATGAGTATACACAAAAAGAAGTCATAGAAAAGGACACTTTATCCTTCAGCCGTAAACACACAGCTGGATTATAGTTGAGACAGACACGTACAATTGCAGCATAGCCTGTCTAATTGATAACAGCAATGACTGTTTCGGCAAGCGTATCCCCTTTGATTGGTAATGGGATAAATACTGCTATCCCGCTCGGGTCATCTAATCCTGTTTCTCACGACATTGCACAGTCTTGTCTAAAAAACGCTCTGGGTAGCCATTTTGTAAGAACGATGTGCGTAGAAACGATAGTTCATCTAAAACTGTATCCCGTGTGCATATTCTCATGGCCTTATTGGTCCAACAGTTTATGAGATTCCTTTTCTGCCTCAGAGGGAGAAAGCTGCTGAAATGGATATACTGTCCATTCCAGGTCTCTTTCCTACAGATTTTACGTTGAATCGATCCATCAGCACGTCGCCGGATGAGTACGATCGATTTAATGAAATGTAAACCACTCGCACATTTGACACAGTGGACTCCAGGTCTAAGCGTGTTAGTGATACGATGAAGCCTAATAAATGTCCTGTGTGATTACTTGAGTCCAGTGGCAAACCTTAAATAAGAATACAACTAGAAAATTCCGTTTCAAGAATGTCTGTTGAAGCAGACGGTGTCATGCTATTCTTAAGGAGAGGTCTAACGAAGACCAGTCGACGGATATGCAAAGAGTCACATACGATATCACACCAGATCATTAAGCCCCCGCCGATTAGGAGAAGCATGCTTGAACTTTCCAACCTAACTTGCATCCGCCAGTCCAGCATTTAGAGAGCGGTCATTTGGTTCAACCGACAAGCGTTTCCCCAACTTTTCTACAGTAAACCAATCGAGGTGCTGGTCGGCACACGCTGTAATTTGCTCCCACGTGGACAAAGACTACTGAGCTTTACATTCCACTTCCCTTTTGTGTGATTTGAGTTGCGGCCTACAAAATAATGCTACCATCCTTTGAATTTGGCTCAACAGTTTCATCCCTAACGACTGTTGTGTAGATCTTACACACTAGGGCTTGGACGTCAACAGTTACAACAGTGTTACGTGGTTTTTCTTTGGGCAAATAGTCGTCGGTAACATTGTTTCCCCGTTTTTTGAACATCCCTTCTGTTCACATGGGTTTTCCGCAGAAAAGTGTTGTTCAGTCGATGTTGGATGCAGTTTCCTCTTTGTTTGCAGTATGACATTTGGGTCTGGAGTACAGGAACGATCTATTAGATGAGGCACTAAGTTGTCTGAAAGTCAGTCAACAACAGGCTTGGTTGTAATGAGTTGAATGAGTCCACGTTACGATGGGCTACTGTAAATGCACATCAAGTTGAGTGAAAAACCGAAGTGGTATGGTGCAAATAGGCAACTCAAGGCACGGGACAACTGGCATCTTTATACCCTCTCGAAACATCGTAGAACATCGAGTTTGACACTTTCATTGAATAGAAAGTATAAAAAAATAGAAACTTTTTCTCCCAGGCTAACAGACTAGCAACTGTCTTATTAAACCGGCTTTATTGGTCTCCATAATAGATTGTAAAGTCAGTTTACTTCTACTGAATTTTATAAGTTGTCAAAGGATAAAGTGGTTCGTGCGACATAAAACGCGAACTGATTGCAAAGCTACCCTTTTTTACACTACCCTGGTCGAGTTTGAACGTATCAACTTTCATTTCATAGGGTCAGATGAAAATGAGTAGTATACACTTGACGACCAAAATTTACCGGAACCATACAACTGATCTCATCAGGTATGTGTATCCGGTATGGTTAAACTTTACCGGATATTCATAACTAAAAAGTGGTAACAGTCACGAGATAAGTCGTGTGGTTCCGGCAAATTTTGACCGTGAGGTTTATACTACTTACGCTACCTTAACTTATAAAAGTTATAATGCTATCTGTGATTTTGAGACACACTGAATTTCTGTACAGTCACAGTTAGTGCTCTTAACATAAGCACTGATCTATGAGCTTTACTAAATGTGAACTAAGCTACTCAACTAACTTGCAAATCAGTTGGCATCTACAAATATCAAGTAGCTTTTAGCAGAAGTGTACAACTATACAAAACCTACCGGTTGGTGAAGGTTTTCTTAAACTAAATCAATAAAAACCGAACCAGCAGTATTCAAAAACAGGAGTGAAATAAGTATAAGGTCACAGTGAAAAAGTAACTGTCTAAGTCAAACTTGAAAGAAGTCAATGAAGTAGGCGCTTTCTGTCTCTCAGCTTGAAAATGGGACAAACCTCTCATACATTCCGATTATCACGCATTTTCAGCAGTATTCAACCCTTCATGTTTTCAGTTTGTTATGCTTTTAACGTAACGATGTCTGTGGGCTTTCTGTGAGGGGTACAGATTCTGTCTTCGAGCTGGTAAACTAAAATATGGGAATTATTTTATGTAAAAAACACCCTGTTGTTAAAGGGCAAAGTTTACACCGTGTATTCGATCTGAAAACAATAGACCATTTGTCTCAAGTGTGTTGACCGAAAATCAGATATCCATATTCCATCCATTACTAATAACTCTGTTACTTATTCGGCGGAAAATTCCTCTTGTACCATCAATGAATCACCGTCATATTCCTGGGAAACAAACTATGATTCTGTTCCGTTCGCAGACTGTGTAAACAAATTAAACAGCCAATCAGGATTTCTAAATAGAACATCTTTTTATCACCAAATATCACAGTGTTGAAACAATCGCTCAAAGTAACATGCTGTTCTGCCCACTTCAATCAAGTTGCACAATTCGGTAAGAATGTATGAAACGGTTTCCATTAAGTCAGTTATGAAACGTGGCTGAACAGTTATTGTATTCGCACTGAAAGTGCATGCTGTTTCGGTACCTCTTTCAGCTGTATAATGCTTAAGAATGCTGTCGATGCTGAAAGAGCAAGACTTCTTTCATTCTGTTTACATAAAGCTTTCTGCCATTCCGACAGTTTAGCTGTGCAATATGAAGTGGAATTGAACAAAAATGTGTTGGCAGGCATCCTAGATCTGTTCAGATATCTGGCAATCTTTTCCTATTCTCTTGCTCTGCATTCCACATGACAACATCGAAGTCCCAATTACGAAATGCCAGCAAATGACCTTGAAAAAAGACCACTTAGTAAATCCTACTCACCAGATCAGCTCGGGCAGAGTGACCTTATAGTTAGTTCGCACCCGTTTTTGCTTTTTGTGAACACAGGTGATAGATTTTTGCTTTACTTATGAAAACTTTCTAAGCAAACTTTGTCTCCCATTTTTACGTATTCAAAGGAAAAACTTAACGCTGCTGTTTGACGCACAAACGGGTGAAGATGTGCCACTTTTGATACAATTAACCACCAACCAAATCAGACGGTTATCAAGACGTCAGAACATATTCTGTTGTGTTCATTTTTTCAACTTTGCAGGGGATGGCAAATTTCCAGCAGTCCACCTTAATCAATGTATGTCGTAAGTCACGTGGGAATGGCTGGTTCTCTCCAAGAGGCTAAACTGCATTTAGTGAAACGTTAAATTTAACCCCGTTTATGTATCAGTCAGGTCACACCCTCCCAGCATGCAGTGGACTGAGCAAGTGTGAACAGGAATGCGAAGTTTCTGAAAATTAGGCCACGCCCATAGTGTAGTAAAACCCCGCTCCATAAAGCCTGATGTTTAATGCTCAACTCAACACGGTCCCACGCCACACGCACGCTCGCGTTTATGAGTCGGAATTCCAGCACGACGCAGCGGCCGTTTCCACTCACATGCCCTGTGCACTTCTGTGTGATTTATGTGTTTGTGGTTGACGCCTTCTGTTATGGGGTTTTGCCTGTCATTTTTCGTCCTTTGGTTCGATTTCGTTCGGCGATGGCTCATCCGGTCGCCTGTGTTGTCCGCAATCCACTGGTTGTGGGTATTTGAATAGCTGATCGTCGTGTGGGGACATTTCACTGTGTTGGAATAATCACGCTATGGTTTGGTCATCTATTACAATAGCACTGACAGTAACGATGCACGTTCGGTTCGTAAACTGGGTGACATCTGCGTGACCAGCTAACATTGGGTCAGAACATCAATCTAAAGGTCCTATAGTAACCCTGGATTTCGTCATAACTTTATATGAGCTATTTTTCCTAGTTCGTTTTATTTGCCAGCCATTAAAACAAAAAGCGGTCTACAGCTGTGACCCTCGAAAAGAAACGTTTATAACGCAGCTTGATTATGATTGGAATACGCATTAATTGACCACTTCGAATGTGACTTTTTTAGTGCTTGGACTTAGGAGTATACCGGAGATACGCAGTAGGACATGACAGGCAACCGTTACTGTGATTGTTCACTGTTTTCTTTCAAAGCAGTCATTCCAATAGCAACACTGTGCATAAATATATACACTAGTATAGTCGTCGTGTCGTATTGGCTCACGCGTTCTCGTTTCTCAACACAGCGTCACGACTCCGATTCGCATCACACACGGTGTCCCAAGGTCAACCATGTGTAAGTGAAGAGTTCACTATTCCGGCAAACGGATGTAGATGCACTTGACGTTGGTCAGAAAACTGATGTAACAGGTTATTTTTGTGATTCGCAAAAATAAATCCATATTACCAAAGTTCCGAGAAACATAGGAAGTATAACAGGATGTGAATATCACCAACTCATGGTGCCCAATACTTCAAACATGAAACAGCAAATGTGTTCAGAAAGGTCAGCTTCGTAGAAAACAAACCTGGAGAGTTACAAAGCCGAACAACTTTTCCAGGACGAAATGTTGTGACTGTAGCATAGGGGACTAATTCTGCTTTTGATGACATTATGTGGCGGAAGCGGTTCAGGGAGTGTCATGATGGGTCCTAAAAATATAATAACTAGTCAAGGAGGTAAAGAAACTTTCTATTACACGTTGGGTATGCTCAGTAAAGTGATAGACTGTGTCTGTAAGCACGGTGCAGATCGCGGAAACGGAAGCACTTGGATTGGAAACACATAGGTAACGTACTATTTCAATGTGCGGCTTGATATGATATGGTATATGGTCTATCACCAAAACGATGACTGATCCAGCCTGTCGTAAGTGCGGCAGTGAGCGACCGTGTGACACTGTATGTCTCACGTGGTAAGATCAGGTGCTCCACAAACACCACTGTTGCTTCACTTATCTCAAACATATGAAAGCAAATGGCGCAATGGCTAATTTCAAGGCGACTGACTTAGGTCGGTCAACAATCAGGATAGCACTGGAGTGACTGAATGGCCTTTACACGGCTGCACATGCCCATCATGATATGCAATCGAGTTTGGATGGATTGGGCAATGGCTAAAGCTCGATGGCGAGCTAATTTCGATCAACTCGATGATGCTCTAAAATAAAAGTTGGAAGTGTGTTGACCAAATGATCGTTATAAGACATGTGAGCTAATGTTCCTCCGGTTATTGGTTTTATTTCATTTTGTCCCGATTCAGTAACCTAGATAATACTCTGATTCTGATACTGCGACGTACAGCTAGTGTGCAGTCTGCTAAGGAATCACAGAATAACAAATCTTCACAGCTACTGTTTCTGACCTGCACGTTTTCTTTCACATTCTAACATTACTATTCCACAGAGTAAAAGAATGTAGTGGATAGATATTTGTTGTACATTGACTAGAATGGTAGTGTAAATTCTGAAGGGTCGCTGGTCATTCTCAGGTGATTTGTTAGCCAGCCACAGATTTGATCGATACTGCGTGCTTCTTTTCAAGGTTCATTGAGTATTTCACACGAAGTATCATTGATTGTTGTTCCGCTTTGGTTCCAATCACATTGCACGGTCACAAATGACCGACTGTCGAAGTTAAGTAATCCACTGGGATGGCAATCTGGAATGCATGAACAGGTAAGTTGATCTAAGTCGATTAAGGTCAGAACAACCGTGCACACATAGATAGGTTAGTGATGAGTTGTCAAGAGTTTGGTTAATTTCAAGTTGAGCCTCACTCACAATTGATCACAGCTGTCGCATTCCCATAGACTTTCCAGTCGGCCCCTTTCGAAAAGAAGCACTAGACTCGAGTTTCGCTCTCATTACAGCTCATCAGTAGTGCATATCCTCGTCACTGCCGGGACTAGAATTCTGATCACGCTGTTCACGAGGCAACCGTGTTTACCACTGCGCCATTGATCTAACGTTAGGCACGACCGAATTATCACATATGAACGCTTACCCACTTTCGCTTGTGAGTAGTGATCAGGTTGTCCGATCGTCTAGATAGGTGCCTTTAATTCAGTCTTTACTGGTGCATCAATCTGAGACGTTACGTGAGTTATATTGACAAGGAGAACTGTCTGCGAACACACAACAACAGATAGGAGTGTTTAAGTAATAAAGCCTCAGTGAACTGTGGTGTGCGTCTTTTTTGTGATCCGGGCCTGACCCGATATGTGAGTGACACCCATCTTGTTGTCCCTCTGGCGTGCATTCTTGGGCAAAATACATAGAGGTGATTCTCAACACTCAACTCACAGTGATCCGGCACACACGTCTGGTAGATCAGGAGGTGTCTTTGCGCAGATTTACTGCAATTCTACTGACGTGTACTAGGTCACTAATCACTTCCACAGAATAAATGAAACATGCTAATGTTGTTAATACCGGCCCGAAAATATCGTTTACGTAATCCGTGATTAGTATCAGCCACTCGCCTGGCCGACATTTCACACCCATCTATGTGACACTCATTCGTTCATCCGATGATTCCGATGGAATCTCTGTGCTAATCGGCAGGTGGCAAAACAGTTCGTGGTCGAGATGAATGTGGAGGACAGATTAGTGAGTTACGATTTCATTAAAAAAGGTTAAATAGCATGAACATTCGTATAACACACGGTGATATTGCTTTATCTTTGTACGAGTCGCCATATGGAACTCTGAAACGAGTGGGACAGTTGTTCTTCAACATTCCGTTAACTTCTGGGATCAGAAAGACTTGTCATGAGAACATTTGCCCGATATACGAAACTGCCAACACCTTGGGAGTTGGGTGAATGAATGAAGAAGTTATATAAGGGAGGGAAGTTGCGACTAAACAAACGACTACCATCATGGATCACTTGAATGACACATACCGAGGCTCCCATGACAAAGGCAAATTGTTTTATTCACCCAGGATCAGTGGACGTTCGAGTGATGCACATCAATAAAAGTGTAGCAGTTCTGAGCATGAGCAGTACAGTTTATATTGCACGTGCTTGCTAACTCCGCACGAACTAACCTATGTAAATCACTCTAACCGGTTTTTGTCAAGGGGTGCATACATTTTCTTACTAACGTAGGTGATCGGTCTTCTAAGGTAGTCCATTTGTCCAGAGTATGATTCGCTCACTCTCCTATTCTGGATTTGCGTTGTTATATGGCCCAGCCCATCTACCTTTAAGGCCACCTAACTCCTATTGGCCATTTCAGTTCATGCTGCTGACAGCAGATGCAATGTCTTTTCATACCGAAATATAAGCCTGTTTGGTTTTTAATTCGAACTGTTTGACAAATCTCGTGCAATGAGGCTATTCATCGGCTTCTCCAAATGGTCCAGGGCAACCAACAACGTTCCATAATGTTCCAGTACACCTCAAAGATGAGAATTTTGTTTAATGAAACACTCTGTGTAGGAAGCATATGTGTTCGATAAAATCTCATCAGGCTGTTACGGTTATAAAACAAAAACACAAAATACGGTCACTTGCGAAGCTTCCTATCGGTCAGAATTCACATTGTCTCACTTTTGTATTTGTGAACGCCAATTGAGTGTTAATTATCTGTGAGTCGATCGGGTGAGTCAGCTAATTGTATCCGCACCCAATGTGGGGTTACGTAATCGAATGACAATGGCCTAGTCAGTGGCTAACATTCGTTGGGAAACGAATTTTGACCGATTCAGTGAAACCCTGTAGATAACGCTGAGTGATCAATCTGTGTTGACCTGATAACGGCTGTCGACCAAGTGATCTAAAACGACAGTCGTGATTGATTTTCTCTCACCTGTCCCAATTCATGCTGGATGATGTCCTTTGATTCATCTAGACAAAAGCCGAACCGTACCACCCAAGTAGTTCGTTGAACAATCACAAACGAAAGAGTAAATCTGCATAGATGAGTTATGAACCGACACTTCATCCTTCAGATTCAGAATGATCGGCGAGGAACTGGTAAATGAAATAATCGGTCTGGCTACGTTGAACGTTCTCTTAAGGGAACTATTATACTGACGTGCCAGCGACTGAGTCAGTGTATCCCCTCTGCTTAAAATTATTAATTGACCTTCCTCGCTCATCCAGTTCTCCTGTGTTTGGACGGAAATTTCGTCCTCTTAAAGGGATGGTAAGTTTCTCATTGTCCTGACTCCGACCTTTCCGGTAGGATGTCGTAGGCTGAGCTAGGGTTAATCAAATAAAATTACCTGACTCCAAGTGTAACTACATCATGTACACAGGCCTTTCTCCTACTGAGGTAAATTTAAAGTTTATTACTTTTTGGGCACTATTATTTTACTTTCTGTTAACACACCTGCCGCCACCGTGTAGACGGAAAAGGTGAAGATTGTCATCGATCTGCGGGTTGTTGACTGACTGACTGCCGTAACCCTGAAGTCCAACCAGTCTTCCATTTCTACCTATGATATTCAGATGCTCACTCTTAGGCGGTCTCGCGTAAATGCATGTCTTGCAGGCCAACTACTACGCGCTTGTAAGTGGATGTGCTTTGGATATGTTGGTAGAATTTTAAAGTTACCCGAACCGCTTGATTTCCAAACAAGTGAAGAAAGATCCCCATGGCTAAACACGACTAACAGTGGCACTTAGCCCCAGCTATAAAATTAGTCCCGTTTACTTCTGTGAATAATTCAGCTGCCTTTAGGTCAACATCTCGTTAGTGTGAACTATACAAAACGCTCATTCCAGAGGTTTTCTTGTGTAGCCACCGTGATAACTACTGTCTTGTCTACCTCACATTAAGTAAGACCTAATAACCAGATTTACAGTTTCAACCACAATTGCGTGAGTAATACTCATGACATGTGTGACACAAAAGTAATCATGCTGTCTTTACAAGCACGTGTTCAATCCTCCTTTGAAGAAAAGATCCTCACTGGTGAGTTTGAACGGGAGGAGACTTCGGGATTGGTGATTATTCTCAAGGTGAAAAGTCTATCTGAATACAAAGGTTAGTGTTCGACTAAAATCGGTACACACTTTCGAGTAGTTTTGAGTGCTTTTCATGTTGTCATTTTCGTTGCTTGGACATTAGCCCCGTCATTACCATGTCACTCATTACATCCTGACGCACACGTCATGGTAATCTATTGATAATCTGGCTGCTTTTCGGACAAGGTCGCCATCACGCCTGTTCAACTTGATGCTCACCTACCCAAAATTTGAATTCTCGTAGGTTCATAAGCAATCTTTACTTCTGATTATTAATCTTATTTAGCGGTGACTGTTCTGAAAATTCTACTGAGCTCAGTGTGAAGTTTTGTATCTAGTGAGCACTACTTTAGCACTGTCCTTAGTAAAGACCATGTTGTTAATTTAAGACATTCTCTTACTTATAAATAAACATTAATTCATTCAAGTGTTGCGGCCATTATTTCTAGTTTGAGCGTGCCTTGAAGTTTCAGCTTCATATGATCTTGTGCTACCAATTAATTCAGCTTATAAGTTACATCCACAGCTTTTGCAGAAAGTCTTTGTGTACAGGTTGTCTAATCGTGTGCTTGACTAAATAGCTCTCCTCTGATGAATGGTGACTCAATTTTGAGCGAGCTGACTGTGGCTGTCTGTTCGTGTTTCGTTTTCAGGTTCTTTCGTGAGATGATGAAGCAAACTGGATTATACTGATACTGTCGAAACTTGATGGGACTGTTAAGACTCAGTGGAATTAAATTGTTTTCCGGCAACCAACTGATTTCGTTCGCTAATATTATCCAGCCGTCGACACTAGATTTCTTTTGATCTGAATGGCTTATGAGCTAAAATCACAATTGTAATTAATACAGGTATGCTGTTTTTGTCGCTGGTTCAAATCCAGCCGAAACCCTGACTTTTCACGGTTGGATCTAATCTAAAATCATAAAACTGCCAAACTACTTGTTAGTAATACAGACAAAATACTCATAAACTAGTTAAAATTCGTGTGCTCCTAAACACATCACAAGGTTTAAAGACCATATTTATATACCTTGGTATGGGCATGGGAGGATTTGATGTTGATAACCAATAGCTATCAACTTCAAACGACATCATAAGTGACAAAACCAGTATAATAGTCGTGCTGATCAGGTTGGATGAGCAAACGTGACCAGATTTGTATGCTGCGGTGTATTAATAAAAAATGACAAACCACTTTTGCATCCGACCAATAAGAAGACAGTTCATAAAAGATGTACTACAAATGAAGTCGAAAAGGTTATGAGCAAAAGTTTGCCTCTTGTTGTTTGATCACATGATTCCGACTTGAGCGCTTCGACGAGAGCCACCCGAAGTTTATGAAGCGAAGGTGATTATGTAACAAAAAGTCGTTCAACAAGGCACAACATTTATTGTCCAACTCGCACGTCCTCACCGTACGCGCGCTGGAGTTCATGAATTGGTATTCTTGTCCACAGCACAGCGGTCATTTCTATTCGTATGTCCTGTGCACTTCTGTCTAATTTGTGTGTTTGTGGTTGACGTCTTCTGCTGTGGAGTTTTTGCATGTCATTTGTCATCCGTTGGTCCGATTTCGTTCAGCAATGACTCGTTCGTTCGCCCATGTTGTCCGCAATACACTGGTTGTGAGTATTTAAATATATCTGACCATCGTGTTGAGATATTTCACTGAATGTTGGAATAATCGCGCTCTCGGTTTCGTCATTCATCACACTGACACGTTGTTCGTAACGCTGGCTTATTCTCAATCAGAAATTTCGTATTTTTTTTCGGCGTTGGAATAAATACTGATTTTTGTTTGTTAATAATAGAGGTAGAGTTGGTAGCTCGCAGTGATTGTTTAAGTATTCAGCTGTTCGCCTAGCTTTGCAGCTAAATTGGAAACGTTCGATGAGCGAACAATAAACAGTCTTTAATGCACGCCCAAAGCGCAACAAACATCGAATACAGACGATCTTATGTTCTACATATGTAATCACCTAGTTGACTGCTCACGCATGACGAAATAGTGATCACCGTACCTACTACCATATTTATCTGACATGCAAAGTTCGGACATTGTTATATGTTTGAGGCTAATGACTAGCTCACCTAACTGCCATTTCATTAAACAATGCAGAGAACGCTCCTGTTCCTCTTTCACTACAATGACTAGCGTTCTTTCCATCTAGAATTGATCACTCGCATTGCATAACATGAAAAGTCGGACGCACGGAACACCTACAACTAACTCTGATTTACTCATCTGACTCCACATTTTACAATTTCAGACAGGTGGAATACATATTCTCCTTTGTCGCTCTGATGTGCGAAGGATCCCTATTCCTGTTCCATCTACACGGTCGCACTCCACTGGACATCTACCTACACATGCTTCTGTTGGGCATGATCTTAGCCACTACTGTGACCGGTCTCAGTGAAGTCATTCATACGCAGCAGCCGGTGCACGCGTTGATGCGCAACTGGTGTCTCCTGGTCCAAGGAACCTGGTTTTGGCAAGTGAGTTTTTCAGCTGTTTGCAGGTACTGACGAGTTACAGTATCGTTTAGACTTGATACACAACTTTCAAATTCTATGCTATCATAAGTTACCTGCTGCCTGGTTGTTACGCGTATGCAGTGATGTTCGGATAGTCACTTAGATGCACGACTCATCGTGTGAATGACGTATCCTGCTGTACACGAACAAGATAATGTCTAACTTAATAACACTGATAGAGAGTGTTTTTAAAAAAGAGACGCATATTTAATTTAAAGTTGAACAATATTGTTCTCATTTCCGCACTGTGAAAGTCACCCTCAGATATTTTGCAACAAGCTTTTTACTGGGCGATAAACCTGTTTCCTCCTTTGTACAAAGCTTTCGTGTAAATGAGTTTTGGCCAGAGTAAATTTTCACGTTTTTCCAATTCCGGTCTACGAATCACTCGTGATATTTAGTGACATGGTATGAGTGACAAAAACCTCTGTTGCAAGTCTAAGAGTGTAGTTGGAGTTAATTTCGTAAAACCCTCTCATTAAATTCCATTTAGACTTTCTTGGGACATGACTGTGTACCTGAATACATTGTCGACTTTAATCCTGTTTCTGGGAGATACTCTGATGAATTGTCAGTTGAGCGGCACATTAGTACACCATTAATAAGAGTTATTTTTAAACCATAAAGTGCAGGACACCCGCACGACCGATGTTGTGATGAAAAATGCTAACTTGTGACCATCTGATCCAGTCTCCTCACATAAACCAACTGTCTTCCAATCAATCCTTGACCGTAATTCACTGTTCGATTTTGATGACAGTAATTTCATAGTTAGGATGACTAGGTCTGTCTCCCACTTATTGACTAGTTCTGAGATAATCCTTGTCATACATATTTTACACAATCGTGCAAAGGGCCCTAACTCAAAACGAACAATTTTTAACGTTGCACCCTTTGTGAGCCACAGGTAGGAGCAATCCTTTACCCGGTAGCCAGCTGGATGCCTTTATGGGACGGTTCTGCGAAACAAAGCATTCCACGTGCGGCCAATCTGTTTTGTTACCATCTCCTAATTAATTTCGTTGCCATGCTTGCGTTGGCTTCGGTGATGAGTCTTCGTCTGGGTTGCGTCACCACCCGCTCCACAGGCAAACGGCACATGGAAGATGCTACACACATGACGCATCCAGTACGCACCACTGAGGGGGACTTGGTGGAGATGCAGGAGGACGAAACAGTTTTGTACGCAGTTCCCAACAGCACAGAATAGTCAGCTGTTAACTGACAAGCTGTGTTTGTATGCCCACCGAAGGTCGCTTTCAGTGTTGTAGTGTGATAAAGTTTATTTGTTGCTTTTTGTACGTCTCATACTGATGATCACATTAATCTATACTAATTATCAGAATAAAAGTATTACTCCATTTTTCCCTTATGTCTTAAATCTCTGACGCAGAGAAGCATCGTAGGTTCGCAGACGTTTCGGTGGATGTCTAAACTCTCTAAGGATAGGGGCAAATCACAAGTTCCATACGTAGATAAGCACTTGGCACGCTGAAGCTGACTACTAGCGTGGTTGTGTTCCTATACGTGTGCAATCAACAGTAGCCGTTACAGGCTATAACAACGGTGGAGAGAACACGTGACTCAGTAGTACAAAATAGATTGCCACATTTACAGGGGCAGTCTTACGCTTAGATAAATGGATCGTTGGCCGTTGAAGACACGACCAAACAGAACGCAGATTGAGTCGTAAAACGAACATGGGGCACACAGGCGGCCTTGACGCGCATACAACATTGGTGCTAAGACAGAGAAACCATCCGACCTAGTCAATTCTGCCTCTCCATTTTTGCCACACTCTAACAACTAATATTGCCCTGGACAGACTACTTCAAAAATTCCACTTAATGACACGTGCACCTGGATTACGGATTCGAGTTGCATCCATTAAAAACGTGTTTATAGCAAGGACCAGTAGTGTGACACTGGTTGACAAACGCACATGACCGAACATGAGGATAGGGAGAATAGACTCGTACGACGAAATTCGAGCAAGTCCGAGACGTATGAAGGAATTGACCACAAGTTTGTTTTGGTTGGTCAATTATCAAGTTAAGTATACCATAATTACAGATGCGCTGTCTGACAAATCTGGTCCTTTACTAGGCGACAGAAGAGGTCGATAATCCGTTCCAAGTGTGGTATTGTGTGCAGAGTAATTCCGGTAGAATACATCAGTTTTTCTGCAGAGAGCTATATTGTGTGTACCTTGTGTTTGTGTGAGTGAACCATAATGAACATCTTTTAGACATGTAACCCTCGTATTTGTTAGTGTGAATCAAATACTGACTCAACGTTTGCATTCGGTTGTCGAGACACTACATTCACAGTATACCAACTAGTCGTGGTGACCTGACAACTAGATCGATTTCACAGAATGCGCGAACAGATTATCTGTTACAAGCTGAGCAGTCAATGAGAACGATACGACCTTGGCAACATGCAGGTTGGACAAGTAGAATATACAGTCATAGAAGAAGAGTACCAGTCAAGCTAGGACATGAGTAGCTGTTCTACGCTACAGACCCTTGAACGGTTGATCAAAGTCACCTGAAATGCACAGACGGGCAGACCTCAGCGATCCAACTACTTTTTAATAGTGTCACCCCTTTATTTCCTCCGCATATTTACTAATCGATTTAGGAATCATTAAAAATTGCTAAGCCAGACTGCAATAGTAGCTCATCCTTTCCAGTAGCCTTACCTCTATTTTACACAAAGCGGAAAAACAACCGACATCAACATACATAAAGCAGGCATTATGCGTAAAATATGGGTTAAATACGTACGTACGTAGCAGGAGTAATATTTATTAGGCAGCTTACAAAACTGGTTGTCCTTAAAGTTTTTAGTTGCTGTGATGTTTAACTTAGGCAGCATAAATGCTCCTGCTAGCTAACTGCAAATGTTACAGCAATACGCAAATACTGACGCATCAAACCATGACGGACCGGACCACTGCGCGCTAATTGTTACCATGGTCAAGAGGACGACCTTTATGGCCTGTCATCTGAACAGACATTCACCACTGCACTACGAACCTTTATTAGGCTCACGCAATAGTCTTTGCATTACATTTTAACATGTACACTTAAGCCAGATGACCTATTCAGACCGAGGACATGCATGACTGAGTAACAACAAATGAACTACCTTAAGAATGTTACGCGTAAAGAAATAACACCTGAGTTATTTTTTTTATATGGATTGCCGTTGGTATCTGCATTTGCACATATACACTTTGTCAGATACATTGTACCAAAATATCACAAAGGCTTGGAAAATGAAGGCATCTTACGGTCTTGTTATCGACGATCTAATGGGGAACATGTGTTTGCGTGTACGGACGCCTGAAATGTGCCACAGGACTTGATGCTTAATAATTCCGAAGAACTTTTGTTCCCGTGTGAATGTGAATAACGTCCAAATTGTTGTTTGTCTACTAAACTGTACTATCTTGTATGTACGCACCCATTCTTTTATCCATCTGATTATCGCTTCGTGTGTATAACTGTCGAAAACAAACGAAATGTCGCTCAAACATACATCTTAATTAATCGTTCGAATATTCCCTTAACCGCCACACTACTCATGAGTACTGTGACCGGCATATTGATAAGTAGTCGGGGGTTTGGTTAATTTCAAATTAATCATCACACATTTAATAGCATCCTTTGCATTCAGATAGACCTTCCAGTTAGCCTTTTCCGAAAAGAGGAACTAGACTCAGGTTTCGCTGCCCGATCGTCTCTATAGGAGACACAGTAACTATCTTGTTAGTTTCAATCGACAACCCCTCCATTTTGGACTTCCGAGGCAGATCAAAATCTCTAATCTTATTAGTCGATAAGCACGTTTTATCTATACATGCAAAGTACTAAGCTCGCAGACGCTTGGAACAAACAACTTTCAATGCCGCGGTCGTTGGTTGATACGAACGAAAGAAAGTTATGACAGACATAACTCATTTGTGTCTAATATACTTGTCGTCTCTTCGCTGATAATGTATTATGAGTACGTTGATGACCTAACAATTTGAGACAGCCGGTTGAGCGACTGTAAATCCGAATGTAATATATGCATATCGATGTCATAAGTCATAGTGACATGACCATATGACGTTGTATTAGACACGTTGGGGGTCTAAGTTTGTTTGGTCATCAACATATTTAGAGCACACTGTCAGTGAAGAGACGACGAGTAAGTTAAGTTCAAGTAAGTTACGTCTTTAGAAGAGACCCAATTGCAAAGAATCTGAACTTCGTCAGGACTCGAAACAGCCATAGAAACAACATGTTCAAACGCGGCAAATGCACTGCAAGCTGAGCTACGAAGCTACGTCAAGAGCCCGGAAATTTTATATTTGGACTCGGTTAATCACTCGTCCCACTGTCCCATATGGAGTCCACCAATTGATCCAGGGGATCGACTGTCCCGGCAGGATTTCTCGATTAGTTCACGCTGGAACCCACCAACGCCACCGATGAACACTGACATATGTGTTACTGACAAGTAGTTTAGCAGATTTGTCTGCTACATCTACTTTTTCCTGGATCGACCGACGGCCGCCGTCGTTTGTTACATTACCCGATCTACTTTTCAGAAACCCGGGTCATGATGGTTCTCTTCCCTTTCATTCCTTCAGTTTCGTTGATACGCCGTATGACAAATGCCATGATTATTTTCGGCTCAGCTTCTCTTTACTATTCTATCTACAGTGCAATATTATACGTTCCTGTATTAAGCAATTTCTTACCTCACGGTTTCAATCTTTCTTCTTAGTTTGGAGTTTACCATCGGCGTCCCTCTGTCTTCTGTTTCCTAGACAAAAGGATAAAACCACTCAACTAACCTCCTATCTGGTTAGCCAGCACCAGTCGACTGAACCACAAAACCTTCCCTCACACGCCTCTTGGTCTTAATACTTCGGGTTAACTCTGAATACGTGATGTGTGAATGAAATCACCAGTAGCTTGCGCAGGCATCACCGTGACAGGCTAATCCGAAATGCATGTTGTCATCTGTATCTAACTGCGGGTATACTGAGCTATGTTTATCACCCTTCAATCAGTTCAATTTACTGGACGTTGACCATGCTTAATTTGTCATGGAGGAACAACATGCTAAAACCAGCTAACACTGCTGGACAGATTAAAAGAACCATATATCGGTAATTTGATAACTGAACGACGTTGTGAACTGAATTTTATGCATGCAACCTGTGGTAAAAATACGGAGTAGACCACAAGCAAGCCTAATGGGATGTATGCCAGGTATGCGCTTGGTCACCAGTAAATCCGTATGAGGCCTGGTGAAAGCTTGTTACAGTGAGCAGTGTTTATGACCTGTAAATATACTGTCGACCGCGTATGTCAACAGGTCCTTGTTCTGCTAGCGCTGTTCTGCAAAATGTAAAAAACGGCTCCAAAAAGCGCGGCCGTCAATGTTTGCCGTACACAGGATACTTGTGATATAGTGGGCTGTGGAGTTATTCATACATAACTAGGGTCTAACTATTACTGTTTACTACCAAAGATGGGTACGTGGTTGAGGAATTGACATAGTCGCATGGATGGTAAAGAATAGACAAACACGGGGGATCCGCGTACAATGTAAAACTCTATACTGTGATGGTGAAAATACTAATAACAGTACCCAGGCGTACGTGGTGAGTATCTTGGGAATGGCGAAATAGAAGGATCGTGTTGATTCGGTGCGTAACTGTAGGGTTGTGGTACACCTGACGTCCTCGCGTCTGTTGCTTTGGTAAATTGCTGAAGCGTTCGCCTTCCAAAGAGAGACGTTGAGAGTTGTCTTTTTCACGCTTCTGCGAACTTAATACCTGCGGTTGCGGGTAGCACATGTCTGTCGATTAGCTCGCATGCGTGTGTATGTATATGCGGCACTGATAATCGCAGGGATGATAGGAGAGGGCTCGTTATCTGTCGACAAAGTGAAACACGTTACTGCTGATGCAGAATCATCACCATTTCAATCACTGGAACTGCCACTGCTTATGTGGGTACCGTAGTTGAATACTGAAACTCGCTAGCTGCTGGTCGTCTGCGCTACGATGTGGCAAAATAAGCATATAAGACAACTGATTGCAGACCGCAACACACTACAGTTTCTGAGTCAATAATCAGAACGGAAAGACCACAACCAGTGATGAATGTGCTGAACATCCTGATGCTATTGGCCCAGCAACAGTTAATCAGTAGTGTTGTGAGCCAAGAACACGGATGACACAAGGATTATTTATTCAAGAAAGCAACACATGTGTTATGCATCTCAACATTACCACAAACGAATACACTCATCTGCGCACGATAAACGGCCCGGACCGTCACGGTTTTTACAGATGTCAATGCTCAGTTCCTTTGCGTTCCTTTGCGTACCAAGAACCATCTCATGCGATGTTGCACTCTGATGTTTCTTCTTGTATTTTTCCTGTAATTACTTCAATGTCAAAATCTATGCTCTGGCGCCCACTACTGAATAGCAGTGGTGTGAATAGCATGGCACGATCTTTCATTCTCACTACACTCCTCCCCAAGCAAACATTGTTCCAGCTGTAGCAAAAACCTTCCAGGTTCTCTTCGTTCTCTCGATGATCTGTGTATTGGTCTTGGGGACGTCGATGCTCTGGTGTACATTCTCTTCTGCTCGAAGTGTCGTACCATTTACAAAGCTGGCTTTCTTGTACTTGGTGTTCATTCCTCTCATTCTTGATCAGATACACTGGGCCACGGCGGTCCACTATCACATAAGGTCCTTTCCACTTTGCCAGGAAACTCCTAGATCCGGGTTCTGTTGCCCTGGATTTCGCCTGTCTCTGCATTTGACCTTCGAGCCAAATTCAAACGCACCACTTCGACCCGATAACCCTACAGTTGACTGCTCCTTGAAAACTTCTTGTGCGTTCGTCAAGTCTTGGTTGGACAGGCTCCGGGCTTCTGCTAATTCTTGCGTGCTCATTCATTGGTTTTCCCATAAACCAATCTCCTGATCGACTGTTAGACGTGGCATGCGCCTGTACATTTGCTGGAACGGCGACTTCTTCGTTGTTCCTTGAGACGAACAGCGGTGGGCCAACAGAATCAATGATAGCGTTTCCTCCCAGCTTCCTCCTTTCGCCGCCAACTACTCCTTGATTGTGCGTCAGTCCACCTGATTGAGGATGGTATGGCGTTGTGCGAATTCTCTTGATTCTCAAGCGTTCCAAACGTTCCGAAATTCTTCACTTTTGAAGCAAGAACCTTGATCAGTTAATATACGTCGCGGTATTCCATGATCTGCAACGATGTGGTCCATTACCGCCCTGCTCACCGTGCTTGACCGCTGGTCGGGTAAAGCGGCTGCTTCGATCCACCTTGTGAAATGTTCCGTCATCACAGTGATGTATTGATTTCCGGAAGTGGTTACTGGAAAGGGAGCCCTCACATCCAGCGACCATAATTCCCCAATCTCACTGACCGGAACTGGGTGTGTAGGATATTGGTTGGGATAGTTAGTGCTTTTCAGCAGCTGACATTGCTGGCACGTCAGTACATAATTGTTAACGTCCTTCTTCATTTCCGGCCAGTATGCCCTTTGCCTCAGCATCTCATAAGTTCGATTACTTCTCGTATAAGCCAAGTGATGACATTCCATCACAATTGCCTCTCTCAACCTCGTCGGTATAACAGAAACGCTTATTCCATCCCTCAGTTGGCGCATTAAAATTCCCGCATTATTCAACCGCAATTTGGACCAGCAAATTCTGAAAGCCTTCACTTCCGGATTTCCCTCGTGTTCTGACATTTGTTCTCCAGACGGAAGGTGGTCAAGCACCGCCTGAATTGTCGTGTCCGTCCTCTGCAGTGCTTGTAACTTCCCGGGATAGTTCTCTACTTCAATACTAGTGACTCTGATTGCGTCCTTGTGAACTTAATCCATGTGTTGCGTCCGAAAAAGTAGATCGGGAACATAGTTCTCACTTCCAGCTACATGGTTAATTGTGAAGTCGTAATCCCGTAGTCGTAACGACCAACGACCCAACTTTCCTCGAGGGTCTTACGTCAATTTAATCCACTCCAACGTTTTGTGGTCGGTCTCCACGTGGAAACGTCGACCGAGATAGTATGGTCTCTATTTTCCCAACGCTCATACGATCGCCAAGCACTCCTTCTCTGTCGTTGAGTAGTTTTGTTCAACAGGAGTTAGTACTGGACTTACATATCCTACCACACCACCTTCCCGTTTTAGCACAGCTCCGATTCCTAGGTCGCTCATATCCGTCGCGACAACGAGGCTCTGTCAAGTCACTGGTAATTTCAGAATCAGCTGTCTCGTCCTAATCAGTTGTTGGATCTCGATAAACGCTTGATTGGCTTCTTGTGTATGGTGAAGCCGACAATTCTTCTTCAGAATTTCGTACAATGGGCTGGCCAGTTCACTGATGGAGCGCCTATAGAATCCGACGCGACCGAGAAACTGTCGTAACGTCCTCTTCGATGTTGGTACCGGAATGGCATCGATCGTAAGCAGTTTCTGAGTGTGAGGTTGAACCTCACACTGACCGACCATGTGACCGAACAGTACTACCGTTCGTTTGGCCAATTGAAACTTTTGAACTGTTGATTCGTAGGCTGGCTTGTTCAATCTTCTGCAACGCCGCTGCAACGTGTCCGCTATGCTCCGTTTCAGTCACGCTTTAGATGACTATATCGTCTCCATAGACAACGTTATTGTTCGGTCCTTCCAGCACCTTCAATATCAGTCATCTGAACGTGAACGGGGTTCCTGACAGCCCAAACGACATACGTTTGAAGCGGTTTGCCTTTGTCCCACTGTGAATGCTATCTTATTTCGGTCCGATTGCTCGATTGTAACCTGCCAATATCCAGACCGCAGGTATAACACTGTAAATATCCTGCAATTATGTAGGTTATCGAATATCTCTGCCACCGCTGGGACTGCTACCACTTTATTGACTGTAGTCTCACTGAGCCGTCTGAAGTCGATACAAAATCGAGATTTACCATTGGGCTTCTTCACCAACAAGACCGGAGAATTGAACGGGCTATCAGCTTCCTCAATGATTTCCTCCTTCAGAATGTCTTCCACTTGTCGCCAAATTTCCCGCTGCAGATGTGCGGGAGTTCTTCTGGGGCCGAATGATCGAAGTTGGTCTGGCTTGATGGAGATTTCATGTTCAATCCAGTCACATATGGGTCCTGATCAGTAGTGTATCACTTCATTCGGCAACCGGTTGTCACAGGCTGGTATTGCTGTGGATACGTTCGCTTCAAGTTGTCCACTCCAGGGTTTGCTTTTTTTCGCTAACAGAACCACTCCATACTCTGTTACGAGTTTATCAGGCTTCAAATCAATCAAGGTCTCAGCGTCGTCAAGAAAATCCGCTCCTAATATGGTCTGACGTGCGTCGGGGGAAACGATGAAAGGTTGTTTGACCGCGTCACCATCGATCCGGATATCATATTCTGCCAGGCCTTTGAGAGTAAAACCACTGACTGTTCGAACGACCATCGTATACGGTTGAACAGTCTTTCCTGATCTTGGCCCAATCAATGAAATCGCAGTACCAGTGACAATCAAACAACATTCCGAGCTATCAGTTATTTCTAACCTAGCCTGAACTTCTGTCTTATCAACCATCTCTATTATCGGACCTCTCCTCCCAGACAAAATACGACCATTGAAACCTTTACTTAAGTATGGCTTTTTCTTGCCAAGTGGGCAAGCTCTTTGCCAGTGTCCACGTCTTCCGCATCGATAGCACACATTGCGATGGTTATCCTCCTTCCTCGCCTTTATAGCCGCTACTTCCTCAGCCAACTTTTCCACTGCTCTCCAAAGGTCATTCAGTTCACCTTGTTCGCTTGCCTCCAAATCGTTAAGCGTCGGGGAGTTTTCTGCCAACAATTGTCGGGCCGCACCGGCCAGCTGTTCCACCGTCAATGGATGTGCGTTGAGAGCCACCCTGAGTTGATCCCGCACTGCTGGTGGCATTCCGTCCAAAAACTGCTCTGTCAGCATGCGTTGCTCTAAGTCTTGATCCAAGTGTGGCAAGGCTCTTGACAACACTGTCCGCAGTGACACGGCATACAAAAGAGCGTCTCATCCTGGTCCAAGCCGGGCGCCATTGAACTGCCGCATTGCCTCCTGGCAATCGGCGGAGTTGCCGAACCCGGCGATCAGCGCCTCCTTCGCGGCGGCCCACTACAGCTTCGCAGAGCTCCTTTGCGCCACCTCCATCACCTCCTTCGCCCTGCCCTTGAGCAACATCCGCAGGGCCGCCCGCTTTGCCTGGCCAGTCTTGACTCCGACCATTTTCGCCGCGTCCTCGAAGTCTTTTAGGAAACTCTGGACGTCTCCATCCTCGAACGGCTGTGGCCACAAGATATTCATCATCAAATCCTGGTCAAGGCACCAAGTATTGTGAGCCAAGAAGGCGGGTTAGGTATTCAAACAGGACTAGAAACAGTCTGCATGAATGATGGAGATTATAAATGCAGAGAAACAGAATTGGTCCTGCCGACTTCTTTTGGTTAGAATCTGTAGAGTGCATGCCACATATTCAAGCGACTTCATCCAAGTAGGCAGAAGTATCATAAAAACAAAATCCATCAAAAAAAAACATTTGCTTATTTGGTAGACTGTACAACAGGTGTTCAAAGCGCTTCCGGTCACGAACACACTTCTACATTAGCTCTGTAAAGTAGGATTGCGGTGAACTTTGTTTGCCATCTGTTTATTGGGCAACATGATTTCCGTAAGGACGAAGATTACCCGAGGTGGTAGAAATATAAATGTGTTATTTAAGTGTGTTATCTGCATGAGTAATTGGTAAACAATGGTTAAAGGTTACAGCAAGTTTTATAGAAATGTTTTCTCTCAAGTTAGCTGGAATTCAGCCTCGAACAAAAGCACTTCACATGATTGTTTCGGATTCACAAATTCAAAAGTCGCAGTGCTACTGCTCCCTTCGATTTGGTTACAGACAGTCTGATGTAACTTGGATCCATGCAACACAGTTAATTACATCCTCATCTGGGGTTCGATGCAATTTCAGAAAGCAGTATCTCTCAGTGTACATCTGCTGAACCGTCCGCTCAACCTCATTTTTTTGCACTAGACGAGTTGGTACTACATTCCATGTAACCGCTGGTCCTCGCCACCAAAACAGTATCGCAGTAGTTTGATTTTATGAATCTCGAATGGAGCAATATTTGCTTGCATCATATATACCGGTTTCAGATAAACTGCATACGTATGCTTCCAGTTGTTCTAAACGGATTGAGACAGAGTTCTGTATATAAAGCACCAAAGGTGTTTAGGTAACCGCGATACGGTAGTTTTTTCTCCTGTCCTCACGTAAGACATAGTGGTCGGTAACAAACATAACGCAGTAGTTGACGTACGGGACCTGTAGTCCAAACGAACGCACATAACAGGTACCTACCACATCGCCCTACTGATTTACTTAACCGTATGCGTGGTCGAACTACAAGCAGTTGTTACCAACGCTATGCAAGGCAGCTGGATGTCAGGATCGGCTTCGACCGCGAGGGATCGGGTAGCGTGAATCATTCAACCGACATCGAAGTGTACTGTATAATTTATTACTCTCGTAAGAACTGAAAGCGGTTCCTTCAATGCTCAAAGTTTTTGTATTCATATCCACTCAGTGCTCCGAGCTACCTCAACAAGAAAGAATGCATGTCTGTGCGAACATTAACCACATCTGCCTGTTCGCGGTTTGATGACATTAGTTAATAAACTTGTAGCAAGATGAAATAATGCATCACCTTTCGCAACAGGAACATCGCAGTGTCTCTCGAGCGCACATGTAAACCATCACACGGTTGCATCGGTGACGTTACCACGCTTTAGATTCGCTACATGATGACACCTTTTCCACATGCTGAGGTCTACTTACAGACAAGTGTGTCTGAACGTATGCGTATGATTATTAGTTTGTGCCCAACGTCAGATCATTTGTGCGGTAATCAACACAGTTGCCTCCTGAAAGTGCGGCCGGAGTTCTAGTCTCGGCAGTGGCAAGGATATGCACTGTGGACGAGCTCCAACAAGAGTGAAACTGTAGTAATATAGTTTTTTTCGAAACCGGCTGACTGGAAAGTCTGAGGATGCGACAGCTTCGACCAGTTGTGAGTGTTGTTAAATTTATATAAATATGCCTCATTATTAATCTGTTGGTTACTTACTCCTGAGTCTTAGTTTATTTCCAGATGGGGTTGAAGGATACATCAAGCAAAGAGGTCGCACAACACTATAGGAGGTGTGATTCGGTAATTCTGTTGAAGTATACCCATATTACTGATTGGTAATCGTTTTCCCATTATCAGAAAGATTGCCTCACACAGACAGGTGGCTTAAATTTCGGCTCATTGACTGAACCCAAACTAAACTCACATTCACCGGTTCATACATCACATGGCATACCAACGAGATAGCCACTGAAAGTGCATGAGCGATGATGCTGGTGTGCAGCCCAAAGCTCGGTTGAGCGGCTTAAATGGACGAGAATGAATCACGCACGATCGACAGTTACAGGGAATCTGCTATTAGTCTCTAAGCTTCTGGCCTGGTGATCCTGTAGATGTATGAATAGGAGGAAGGGGGAGTATAAGAACACACTGCAATGTACATTTATTTAAGCGACTACGTATTAAGCGCGTGAGATAGCGAGGAAAACCACAGAACGGGACTGGTCCATGTGGGACATGGGAAGATGGTGAAAGTGTGACGTTTGACAGATGCGACATTTGAACGGTTAACGGAGCTCAGCGGTGTGAATGTTCTTGCTGTTTGGCCAAGTTGTCTGTGATGTGAGTGCACTTAATGACGCGGGGTAGTGAAAGCCGTAAGGAAGCTGTCTTACGGATGACGCCTTACTTTCACTTACAACTCGATTGTCTGTTTGCAAGGTGTAGGCACTTTGATGTTGTATGTTTGAATATAGACGTAGCTATTTTTAGTGGTTGGGCCCCCTCCCCTTTCCCTTTTCTTTTCTTTTCTCTTCCTATACAGGGTTTGTTTCTTCCCCTGATGGTTATGTGGCAGTTAAGCATCAATGTGAACCACTGATGTATTTCTGTCTATGATGATGATGATGATGATGATGATGATGATGATGATGATGATGATGATGATGAATGCATTTTAAATCGTAATGACTTCAGGCAGTAGAGTACGAAAGAGTATTGTTCTGTAACATTTATTAGATGAACTCAGCCGACAAAACAATGCCCATGTGGTTTTGTGGCGGCTTGCATTGAAAGCTGCACAAATCCCTTATTTGTGAAGGAAAGGTCACATCAAGTCAACATAACAGACTTTACTGTAGAAGAGATCCAATCACGAAGCTGGCTTCGTAGCTCAGGTGGTAGAGCATTTGCCACTTTTGGGCATGTTGTTTCTGTCTCCGGTTCGAATGCGGTGAAAGTCCAGATTTTTCACAATTGAGTCTCTTCTAAATTATCAAATCTGCCAAATTAATTATCAGAAACTTTATTTTGTAAGTGTAGGATTTGAAACATTTTGTCGGTTCAATATACTTCCTTACAGGGTGAACGTTGCTGTGTCGCTTGTGTCCAGTGGTATCACTTTTCGTGGTATGTTACAGAGAATTAAAATTACCCTCCTCAGATAGAACTTGTATCACACAACTTGCAAAATATTAGTATCCAGTAGATTTTTACACACTGGACTATCTGACAGTAGCGAAAAGATGCGAATACTATTTCTTCGGATAGAATCCTAAAAAAATCAGCACTCTCTGCCTTAGCTTAGGCATAAAGTTATGTGAATATGCTAATTACCAGAAGGACACGTACTCCAGCTGGCTATATACTTTGCTTACGCAGCCCAGTACCAAGTAAATGTTATCTAGCTCTGTGAACTCATGAAACAATGATACTCGGAGTGTTATAAGCTTTCTCGCAGTAAATTTCCACTCCCTATGGAATTGATCATCTGACCAAGCCGTGATCTATGAACGCCGTGGTTGAGCGTTTAGCTAGTGCCGCCTAAGATTACAATAGTGCTTCGAAACCTATCACTGTCTTAATGATCTTAGAAGAAGTTTGTAAAATGGAGACAAAATTTAAAACCATTATTTTGGTGTTAGACTTTCAAACTAATCGTTTACATGTATAGGTGTTCCGTTGTTCGCTGAGTTTGACAGTTAGGTGACAAACATTTATCATCAAATGAAAACCTAAGATCAGTGAGTAAGTGTTTGAACTCCAACCCGTACGCTCAAGAGACTAGACACTGACAATGTTACCTCGGACAGTGATGAAACGTTTGCCATCCAAATGTAGACTTCACAAACAACTGAACTTCTAAACCATCAACCCTCGTTATCAACTCCACCGCTAATCTCAACAATCGCAACTGTTATAGTTATTTTGTAATTCAGTGTGGGACATTCAAGGAAAACAGCGCTAAGTACACTGTTGTATAGAAAATGAACAGAGGCGGTTAGTGTCCTTTAGCTGACGCAGAGAAAAACAAAATAAACAACGACTGTGGAATCAACTCGTCTCATTTTTACGTGTGCTGGCTTAGTGGGTCCTATGATGATCAGAATAGTCCACTCAGGGGTCATGTGCATTTGGTTCAAACCACTAAGTCCACCCACAACTTTAGAGAGCAGACAGACAGGGCTGATCACCTGTATAGTCGAGGCAAAATGGTTATTGAGCCTAATAGAGTGCGGTACACAACAGCAGGCGAATACGGTGGGTGGTAAGCAAATGACCAGTTGGAGTGCGGTAAAGCGATGACGCATAAACTGACCAGTATACAGACAGGAACCGACGAATGTCCTACTCGTCAGAACAACACAGTTAATCCTAGGACCTTCGAAAAGGAACTTGGCCCTAACATGGCTAAATATCTGTTGATCCCCAGTGAACGAAGGTATCTGCTCAGTGATCTAGGTGGGTGGTTTAGGTAACCTTTGTTAAAAACAATTCACTCATTCAGACACCAGTTCGCTGGATTCCGCATCATTCAATCAATCTGGGCATAGTGACTATCAAAGATGACAGTTCGGCGATCGAGTGATGGAGTGACGACTCACGACTTTACCACGAGAAGCCAGATGGAAGATTGCGGTGGTACAGACACACAGGCGACCGGTTCAATGATCGTATGAACATTCCACAAAATAAAGTGTTGGGGTTCATTCCGTGCATGAGCTGTCATGTGGTCGACTGGATGGGATTAGATAGTCTTTCTGAAACATATCATCAACGGACTTACTAGAGGAACGTTTGATATTAATATTTTTGTTTTTAATCACCGGATATTTCGAAATAATGATGCCTTTCTCGACCGGTAAAACCCTGCGAACGTGGTTACCTCACTTTACAAGGGAATCACTGTTCCTATTGTGTCTGATTCATACAGAGTGCGATGGCTCATTGTTTAGTCCGGCTGGGTACGGTACTCTGATAACGGTGTCCAGTCAGGCGGACAGGTGACAGATGTAGTGGCTTCAAGTAGCATTCCGTTACTCTTGTAATGAATCGTTTTCACCAAAAGTCACCTATGCGGTCGATGACGGAAAGCAAATGCACATGTGGTAAAACAACCAGTCGAAAATACGAGCCGTGCGGTTTTTTTCACTTCTTGTCAGAGTCCGTCAACAACTCCTAAGTGATCGTCACCACTGTGTTTTGTTCACCAGTGTGTACGTGCATATATGGCCCACGTGAGTCGAACGCGGGATGTCACCCCAGTCCGAGTTTTTGTCCAACTTAGCACTTTCCTGCTGCTTAAGTAGGCGACCGACATACTTGTGTCATTGTATGGGCGGTGGCGTATGCATAATTTAAGCTACACGACACTTCAGTAGTACTACACCCCTGTTTTTGTTCCAGTTTACTAGGATTGAAACGTGATTCATACCAACTGCTTGGTTGATGAAGGCCTGCGCGTGTCTACCTGTTCGTGTAAGCCACAGAGTATACGAACTTATTTCTACAGAATAAATATAATTTTATGTTACATCACTCACTAGTTTTGACAGAACTTCAGCCGAGCCTAATGGGATATCAACGGTTCAGCGCCAAGTATGGTTGTCTCATGAAGGCTTTGTTGAGGTCTAAATTCCGACCGTGACCGTAGCCGTTCAACTAAGGAATTCAAACAGGAACAGAACAAAAGTTTCATGCTTCTTTCGAAAAGAACCGACTAAGAAATATGTTTGAATTTGGAACCTGTCACTAGGTACGGATGATATACAACCTTAAAATAAACGACGGGTTGTTTTTTGTCTGTCTGTTTCTATTTTGCAGACAGTATGACGATTCACTTGTTTACTTGTAAACATTTCCTGTCAGAGCTGTACTACTCACAGTGAAGATGGAATCTCAACTGACCTTGGAAAGTGAACTTGAGTTCGACAAATTGTTGCCCAAACATTTGAAGCGTATGAAAGCTGATGCCTTGGCCGGATACTTCAACCTGTTCCTACTGACCCACGGTTGTCCAATCCACCTATGCCGCTCCCGCATCACGCTTTTACCCAAAGTAAACAATCCTTCATCTCCCACTGAGCTCAGACCCATCGCCGTATCTCCAACGTTGATAGGTTGTTTCCACAAGATATCGGCTGATCGTTGGAATTCACGCTTGCAACTGCCCGCCCTCCAGTTTGCATTTCTACATCGTGATAATAACCTCGAGACGACCTCACTAATTCATGCGATACTTCGGAACTCACGTACCACGTCTTCAAGTCTGTGTGCGGCTTTTATCGACGTGTCCAAGGCGTTCGATTCTATCTCACAAGATTTGATTATCAGATCGGCCCAAGCCATCGGTGCTCCTCCACCTTTAACGCATTGCATTGCCGACTGCTATAGGAATGCTTCTGCCACGTTCAATGGCTTCGTTCTCCGGTCCCAGCGTGGTGTTAGCCAGAGTGACCCATTGTCCTCTCTTCTGTTCATTATGGCAATGGATGAGGTGTTGGCACTATCACGACCGGAGCTTGGCTACCAGTTCCACAGCACGTTGGTTAGCGGTTTCGCGTACGCCGACTGTCGGATCCTCCTAGCTGAGAATCATACGCGTCTCTCTGAGAAGCTTGCAGTCGCCGCTAGTGCCCTGGAACTATCCGGATTGAAGACCAACACACAGAAGACTAAACTCATGGTCATCCGCAGTGACCACAATTATAACGCAACTACCATCTCCGATGAGTCTATCCACTTCTACCCGGACATTATCCACCCACTAAGCGCTTCTGACACGGTGACCTATCTAGGTATCCCGTTCACCTGAAAAGGTAAAGCATTCACTAATCACCGTCTGTAAACTCGTACGATGCTACATGAAACTACCAAAGCGATCTTGAGGCCACATCAACGTCTTGAACTCCTGAGACAACAGCTAATCCCGAAGATAATTCACTCATTAGTGTTGAGCCGAGTTCATCGTAACACGCTCAAAGCTATGGACTGTACGATTCGCCAGTTTGTTCGACAGTGGCTCCGTCTTCCTAAAGACATACCAATCAGCTACATCCACACCCCAATTGGTTTGGGCGGTTTTGGCATCCCGAGTTTGTCTACCACTATTTCCATCTCGCGCAAATCTCGAGTGGAGAGATTTCTTTCCAGTCAATGTCCAGTTCTGGGGAATGTGGTCAGAGATAACTCATTTGGCCCTACCTTGAGAGAAACGAACATCCCAGTACGCGTTCAGAATGTAGTGGTGACGAACAAGGAGGAAGCCCATGCGGTGTGGATGAATAAACTCTACCATTCGCTTGACGGCCGTGGTCTTCAGGAAGTGTCACGCACCCTACTGCCTAGTTGTTGGCTGTTTAACCCAGATCGCATCTTTTCCAGAATCTTCATTCGTGCCATCCAGCTCAGATGTAGTTTATTGCGTACTAAGGTTCGAAATTCACGAGGTGGCCGAAGTGACCACTCAGTTTTCTGTCTTGGCAACTGCGGTCAACCGGAAAGCCTTGCTCATATTCTACAACCATGCTGGATCAACTATGACGTGCGTTGTGCCGGGCACAACCGTGTGGCCAAAGACCTGGAGAAATGACTGCACAAGTTGGGTTCTACTGTCTTCGAGGAGTTGCGAATATCAACGGCAAGCTCGTTAATCAAACCCGATGTGATCGTGATCCGTGACGGCGCTGCTGTAGTGTTTGACGTCAGTATAGTGGATGATTACCGAAGCCAATTTTCCTGGACAGACAAAATTGAGAAGTACGGGACCGACTCTCATAAGGCCGCTATTCAGTCGGTCCTTCATACTTTGGGCTGTGATGTGAACTCTGTTTCTCACCCACCTGTGATCATCTCTTTTCGCGGTATCACATATCCTTCTGCAAGTTGCGTTATTCTTCGATTGGGACTGTCATCTTATGCACTTACGGATTTGTGTCTACTGACTGTTCAAGGTTACCTGAAAACCTACGACACATTTATGCGGAGAACCTGGCGTTAACTGTTGTCACCTCTCTGACAGTTGTCTCACTATGAGGGACATTTTTCTGTCTCGATGCGTGAGCTTTGACTGTGACAGCACTTTTGTGCCCTGAAGAGCATTTTGGATTTTTGAATACTGACCGTTTACCTATTTTCTTCTTTTTGTTATATTTCATGTATTCCTCTTTAAACTCCAAACCTGTTGGATACATACAGCACGAATAACTTTTCGTTTGATGACTTGCTCATTAACGCTTGCTATTCTTGTGAGAGGACTTGTCATTTGTTCAGTGTTGCTAACTACACAGCGTCTCACATTTGACAGACAGCCTGTTTTCACATTCACCTTCTACACATATATTGCTTATTTTTGGTGTCACCGTTTGTTCTTCTCTTGAACGAAGCTGTGTATATTGCTCTTCAAAATAAACGATATAGTAGTAGCAGTAATAAGGACCGATTGTAGTAATCATATGCCAATAACATGTAATTAGTATTGAGAATAACTGGAATTCTCATTGGTAGTTGGCAACGACATAAAAAATATCTTCAGTTATCTGATTCGTTCACACACGAAAGGGAAATATGATCAGTGGAAATGAAACTTACCTACTGTCTGTTCATACAGTCCAGGATGTCCATTCTGAAGTGGATGATACATTGGCCCACCATTTAGATTGTTTAGTGCAATGTGATTTGGGTAGCTGGTGTATGAAATGGATTTTCATCACATTGTGTGTTGTTGACCCCTTGGTGGTCCACTCAACTCGACCAATTTGCAGTCAACGGACACGAATTAAATACGGGACTGTTATGTCGAATACATTTCATGAAGGAATCACGCTGTAAAACCAGTTGGTTTCTTGAGCACCCGACCGACTAGATTATTCATAATCGTACCGGAAGGTCAGTAGGTATAGTACAGACCAGTAACTCTCATGGTGGGCAATGTTATCACCGCGGAAGTTGTGAAAACCTTGTCGGAGATTTATTTTACGTTGAACAGGAGGAACCTAAGGTTGGACTCTCAAATTTCCTAAAATAAGGACGTGTTACTTCTACTTAGTGTGGCCAAGTCTGGTGTTGATAAGCTGATTTGACTGTACCAAGTTTGGTCATCACATAGACCTTCAGAAATTATATAGTTTCGATGAAATCCAGTTAATTATCATTGTCCATATTTTAGTTCTCTAGGTAATGCATGCTGAATGAGAAAGTGATTACTGCTTGTATAACTTAACACCAAATTAGGTGTTTTAAGAACATTGGTATGTTTTTTATCTATGAGACAACCCGACTATCTTAAGGATTTTCGATTAAATGTCAACGTCACTGACGTGCTATCGGACTGGAACTGTATATATTAGGGCGCAACATGGTTTTTCCGTCAGAATTGATGTTTTTCATTTTTTAGTTTATTCTAGTCACAATTTGTCAGTTCTCACGGTTGTTATATGCTTATGTTGTATGACAGGCAGTTTCGTGAGTAGAATACTACTCACGAGTAGTATATTACCCACAGGCAGCATTCAGGAACAAAAGAGCAAGTTCCGAACGCCAGGAAGGCGATGGACAAGAATAAACTATCGGAATAATGTATACGCCGTATGACAAAAGTTTCACCAAGGGGAATGACAACGTACTACCATCCAATGTGTGTGAATGCATGTCTGACGTGCAGATGAGTGTGCGCGTTTGTGGTTTGCATTTTGGCATGAACTATGCAGGAGTTTGCTCAATAAGCGAATTCTCAGGCCAAGCGTCTTTTGGGGTCACAACACTTACGATACGGAACTTTCATCCCCATTGGATAGTGTGGAGAAAAACTGGGAATCTGTAAAGGTACCTTAACGTTTATTGCACTTTTGGGTCAAAGATAACGACGCGAGATCTCATCAAATGGGTGAAGTACAATGCGCGGATCCATTGACATCTAAGTTTTATGCGGATAACAAGACATTATTCGGATTCCATAGAAAATTCCTCGTTGAGACTGGAATTCACACAAACTTGGCAGTTCACACAAAAATTTGACATCGATCTTCGACAGAGTTTATATGCCTGAACACTTTCTGAATACTTAGAGGCCGATTCCCAAGCCCACTTGAGTGATGCCCGTTGTTAAGATAATTCTCTGCATTTAGCCTCATTCAAATTGTCACCTGGCAATGAGAAACTTCCGCATGAAAAATCGCTTGTTTCGTTTCACTTCCGGTTTCGTGGCAGGTGAATGTTCTTCCAGTGAAATAAACATTTCAAAAGTCTCATTCACCTTCATTATCGTTAACTTCATTTGATAACAACAAGGGAACGTGATTTACTTTTCACCCATCAAGATGACATCGACTGCTCCCCAGGTAAAGGTGACTGATCCCTTGCTACAGTACGTGTTAAGGCTGAACTTGTAATTTGTAAACTGTTGCTAATCTACTGTGTCTATTGTCTGTGTACTACACACCGTAATCCGATCAGTTTTGTGAGTGACTGCTGTAAGAGGAGCAATAGTCAGTGTGCCGTTTAGACTCACCTGTGTTGCCTGGTTACCAATAGCAAAAACGACAGCAGTGACCAATCCACAGACGCACACAAGGTCATGTGGACGTGCATACAGAACCAGACAATCACTTTAGCATCAGACCGGTCAGTTAGTCAAATCAGTCACATACGTTCACTGTGGAGCAGGATGGGCACGTTTGCAGGTCACGCATTGCCCGGGAGCTTCTTCATTTTCTTCGGACTTTGGGCCACCTATCACGCACTGCGGCGCTTTTACAGACGTCGTGCTTACGAATTACATTTGTCTCAGGAACCCACATCAAAATATTCAAATCGAGTGTCTTTTCCTCTGGAGTGTGAACGAACTGGATGTTGCAACAGTAAGCAAATCCCATTAGATTCCTGGCTGAAGACCGTGACATGCGTTATCGGAATTATCGGAGAAGTTTACACCGGATTTGACCATAATTGGCAGTTTGTTCACATTGGGAATGCCCAACATTCGACTATGTTCGCCACGTTTGGGTTGAGTGGGATTGTGGAATTACTTATGTTCTACGGGCTGATAAAAACGTCCATGTGAGTTTAACTATCCTCATCTATCACTTCTAAACGAGTGAATTCTTATGATAAACACTCAGCGAACACACTAAATAAGATCGTCTAATATTTCACAGATGAGATGTCTACATCACGTCATGGAATGTACGCTCATTGCGTTCTATTAACTGAGATAATAACAATCCATATCGATGTTCAGTTGTTTGCTATCCGTTTGGTTCGCTAATGTAAACTTGGCCAAACCGTAACAGCGTTTTCACATGTTTCTCCATGAAAACTTACTACAGCGCACATTTTCAGTTACGGTTCAGAACCTTGCGCTTTCGCATACATCTGACATTATTCCATTCTCTTTTTTTGAAACATCCTAAAGCTGTGTTGTATAAATATAGGTTGTACGATATTTGTATACTCCTCAAGTCAGTATTTTCCAGTATAACTAGATCGAGTCTTGGCCAATCGCCTTTACACTTGAATGGTCAGAAAATCGATCTCCTAGAATCCTTACCTAGACATTTGTGATACATTTTTATTTCACTAGACATTGTGCATGACAAAAAGATCTCAGGTAGGTTTCCATCAGAACTGTTCTCACAATTAGCTTGTCTATGAGAAGAATCAATTACAATGAATCTGTCTCACGTAGCACACGAGTTGTGTAACAACTAATCAGTCTACAACAGTGACAAAATGATACTTTCCGGTGGTATAAAAAATATAAATATATTAAAAAGGAATCATTTTCCTTAGTTGTAGTGAAACATAAGTGGGTAGAAAGTGGTCGACATACAGTTTTCACTTAACGTTTTACGTGCCAATGGGTCACAGGTGTTTCCGTGCGGGTAAACCTCGATAAGATAATGTTTACGTTTGCGGTTACTTTTCAAGTTATACAAAGTGCCCAGTAGTAAATAACTGTATCAGTGTCGCGTCGTATCTGCCTCATATCCCTTGCAATCAGGACAATAGAATGTCAGGACTAAGCAACAAGATTCTTGGGGCAAGCCAAACCAGTACGAAGCGAGTGAGAAATGGGTTACAACTACTGTTCGCTTTATAGATCACTAAGCATAGAAAGGTTATTGATATTGATTCAAACGGGTTCAAATAATGGGAGCCAAATATTTGTCGCGATTACTATGTGAAAAGCTGCACGGCCCAGAATTAGTTACTTTGTGTGAGGACGAGACAATTCGAAGTCTGGTAAAGGTGGCCGCCATGCTGGCTAACAGTGGAAGGGAGCCGGAGTTGTCAAAATGTGAAGGTGTTTGCCACGTGAGAACGAACTGCAAGCCAAACGATTGCCAGCCCTGACTATACATATGAGCAAGATAGTTTGTTGAGCATAGATGGGAGATTTGAAGTTGTTAGTAATGCGCTGTCAACCGTGATGGACTAAAATCGCCGCGGCATGCATTTCTACGTCACATATTTAGGATACTATAACATTAATCTCTTACCAACGTTGACTACCAGTTCAATGCCAACTTGCATAGTTTGCATGCAACAAATGATAGCCAGCAAACTAAATTGCTTTGTGTACATCCAGGTGCACACCGTTTTGATAGTTTTGTAGCGCTGGTGTTGTGCGACGCATACCTTCGTCACCGATCTCGAACAGTTGCATCCACGGCACAGTCTGTTGTGTAAACATAATATGGTGACTATCCTACGGCATTTACTTGTTTGACACGTATTATTTTCCGTTCAAAATATCGAGCGATTTTACGTAGTTAATGAAAGAATTCTACCGTCAGTGGATATCGTTCCCCAACTTTGTTCATAGTGGTCATTATGAGCTCCTTTGAATCAGTTGTACGCCGCTCACATCAAGCTTATCCTCGTAAACTACTGCCTTTCATGTGGAAACGCGGCTTGTGTCGTGCATCACTATCAGACTGGCAACAATACCAACACTGCACATGATTTGTTGTTTCTTCTGGGTCTTTTTGGCACAAACGTCTCAATGCAACGTTAAATCCCTGCCTTACAACATTCGACCCAGTAGCGTACCTCCTGCTGAGCTTCCAGCAAATGCCAATAGAACACATTATCATATCGTTTTAGTGACTCTTCACTCACCTCTTTTGACGGTCCAGTAAGGTTCTTCAGTATCATCTGCATGAACCACGAAGATATATGGCCTCGTCACGAACGGAGCAGTTTTCCTTCTATCATTTCAGACGCCCCTATACTGAAAAGCGAAAATGTTCTGTGTTATTACAGCTGTCTCCAAGTGTTGTATAACCGGACTACTCGACTATTAACTTACGTTTACATAGGCGGTTACATAGACGATTACACCGAGAAAACCCACGGACGTACTGTAGACAAACGTAAACCCTCAGCTCCTGCAAAGAATTCATCAATCTACATATCACACAATAGGGTTTGATGACACACAGTACACAAAATAATTTGAAGATAGCATGTGCATATCGGACCAGATGGATCTGTCTTTTCGTTAGATCTGTGAAGACAATAAAACGCACAAGCTCGAAGTTCGCACAACGTACAGCTACTGTTTAACTTGCATTCTTTCCGGTTGCCAACTGACTTACCGATACTAAGGTGTTAGTCAGGAAAAGCTGTTTCAGATATCACCTGTGATTGCTGATGATTTACTTGGAAGTTCGTTTCTTGCAGACCAATTGGTAATAGGCGCACTTTGGTCAATCACCCACCTTACCGCTACGGTACAGAGTACTGGCAGCGACGGGCAAGTGGATGACCGTGTAGCAAGAAGTCGTTCGATAAAGCACCATTTTTACTATCCAACTCGCTCGTTCTCACATTACGCGCGCGCTCATGTTTATGAACCGGAATTCCGATCCACAACACACTGGCGGTTCCCACTCGCATATCGTGTACACCTCCGCCCAGGTTGTGTGTGGCTGACGTCTTCTGTCGGGGGTTTTTCGTCTCCCATTTCTCGTCCGTTGGTTCGATTTCGCTGACCGATGACAAGTTTTGGACGCCCGTGTTGTCCACAATCCACTCGCTGTGGGCTTTTGAATATATCTTACCTCCGCGTTGAGGTATTCCATCAACTGTTAGAATGCACGCACCTCCGACTTGGTCCTCCACTTCAACTGTACTCTCCAAATTGATTCACGTGAATTTGGCACGTGCGGTGGAAGATCACTTTTAGTATCACGACATCCGGGCCCCGGCTGGCATCGCCTCGTTCGGTCGCACCGCTTCGTCATCAACGCTACTGTTGTAAGCAAAGAACACTGGTGGCACAGGGATCGTTTATTCAGACAACCGACACAAGTGGCGTATACTGTAAGGGGGCAACGAATACAGGCGCTCATTTGCACATAACGATACCCCGGGATGTCACGGTCGCCAGTACCAAGTTCATGTACGTAAAACACAATCTCTCGTCACATTATACTCCAGTTTTTTTTCTGCTGGTTACCTGAATACCTAATACGTGTCTCTGCCTGGCTAATCACGAGTGCTATATGTGTGTGGTCATAACCATACCGCCTGTGTGCACCAGTGTCATCCAGACGGAAGCTCATTTCGTTCTTAACCATCAGGCATTCCCACGGAGATTTCGACCAGACGTAGGCTTCCACTTAATTTGAATGACGGTGGATGAGTTCATGCTTACGGAACCCTGATCTTACCATTTTCGACGTTTAAACCAAGAACCTTCTGACGATGTCCTTCCCATTATGCTTGCGCGGACGTCCAGCACAAACGTTGTTTTTAGTTCTGAAGGACTTTCTGTTACACTGGGTTACAATCGGAAGTCTGTCTCGTTCGGATAGACTCAAAGGTGGGACCTGCGAGACGGGACATTGTGGCCATTGAGGATGTCCGATGACTTCCGGTATACTCAGGTGTCTTTGGTCTAAAAAAAACGTAACCTTTTTCCAAATCCCTAAACATCCCATTTCATGGCACAGAGAAACTAAAAGTACCTTAATTTCACTGACTGTTTCAGTCTGAGACCAAATTGATTTCCTGTCTGCCTCTAGAGTATCAGTGCATCAAAGCATGACCTGCATCCTCACGTGTGTAAGTTCCTCGGCCTACATGTGCGAATGTTGCGGGGCAATCTTCCTAATGAATAGTCTCACACGTCGTTTAAATAAATGTCTGATGGTTGGAAGTAATATACATCCGTGAGGCAGTCTTACAATTTTCCAGCAGTCATTTTGCAACCTCCTCCATTAGCCCATTAAGAATAATGGGTGTCAGCTAACTTTTCCCTAACGTAGTTTTTTTTATCATCTTAACTCACAGAAGTGGGACATTCTGAAACATGGTAGAGCAAACGCATCTATAAAATATTTGGTAACTTGTCATTTTTATCTCGAGATGTATGTGGATATGGCATTGTGACCGCAAAAGACGCTTGGTTTAAGAGGCTGTCTTAGTGAGAAACATCTATTACAGAGTATGTAAAGATACACAATCACAGATGCAAACACTATTTTACACGGTCGACACATTTCCAAATACTTGGCCGTAGTGCATCATCAGTTCCTTTTAGTGATCTTCTCGATGGACGTATCTGTTTTTCCGTTGTATTTTTTGGTGCCGGGAGCTGTCCTTTAGTTTCCATGTCTTCGACTCTCTTCATACTAATCACAACAGTAAGTAGATTGAGTTCATGAAAAGACATGCCCCCTCCAGCGATTGCGCTGTCAGGAGAAATGTATTATTACTTTCACGGAACAAGGTAACATGGGTGTACTGTTGAGTGTTGTCAGTTAGTGTCATTTACTTTGCTTCATACTGAACTTACAACCATAATACCCCATGCTAACGTATGCCCCCTTGTTGGTATATAACAAACAGCCTTTATCGATGTGACCCAGTTCGTTTTTTGCAGGCAGGCATTTTAATCAAAACGCATATGTCTCTATGGTTCAATTCCAAGTTAGACTGTGTTTTAGATGACTATCTATACGGGCTCGGAGTAACGTGAACGCATGTTCGCGTACCCCAGGCATGTACAGTTGTTACGCGATTATCTCGATTTCGGCCTAGTTCAACTGACGCTTTCGTTTGTGTTTGGATTGATTATTCGGTCAGTCAGACATTGTGTCTGTCAAGACGTGATTAGATAACATGAATACGCGGTGCGGACCGCCGGTACTGCATCTAAGACGATAACACCAACCTTTGGGTGATCAACCGAACAGCTGTAGTGAAATAGAAAGCGCCATTCAGGTCTGCTCGAATTCTGCAATATCGCGCATCTACGGCCACGACGGAGTGAATGGGCCATCGTCCAAGCGGTCAAATATAGGAACCCATCATATTGATTTAGAAACTGAAGTGACAGACTGTAGGTACCCTTCGGGGGAGTGGGAGTCAGTTAACCCTTAGTGTTTTATGACATGCACCTTCGTTTAAGGGTATTATAGCACGACTCGCAGGCTCGGAAACCAAAAGGCAGGTCTCAAGGCCAGGAAGGGGTGGGACCAGAAGTGACTATTGGAAGTGTATGCACTATGTGGGACGTGTCGCTAAAACATATGACGATGTACTGCTGCTCAACGGATGTGGATACACGTCAGCCATGTAACTGAGTGTACGCGTTCGTTGTTCTGTTTTCATATGCAATGTATTGGACTTCATGCAATAACCAGCTTCACAACCCAAGCGTCTTCTGCGGTCACAACGCTAGGACAGCCAAACCTGTTTTCAATAAACGTACATGTATTCTTAGTTCTAGCTTCGGCTACATGTTCAGCCGTAACGTTCCCTTCCCGATCAATAAATGTCATTGGTTTACGACTTATGGTTTTCAAGTTACTGCGCTTAAAGACCTTTACATTAAAAGCAATCACACTGGTCATTTAGACCTGTTAGTCAATGGTATCATTGCGAGGATCAACGGCAGACCGAACCGTGGTACATTCCGGTAGGGCTTAAAGCTGAAAATGATGATAAGCGACCTGTTGTTAGTGAACTATCACAACAAAAAATGCTGTACTTTTCTACGCAAAATTACAATCCTCATATGAAGGCAGTTTTACAGCCGGATCTAGTGTAGAGCAAACATCGTAGATATGATTTTATTGCCTAAATTTCGTTGTTCATCGAAGACTTGCCATGCGGAAATATGGTCGACATTACTGGTCTGAATGGATAGAATTAATAGATTAAACACAGACAGGTAGTTATCAAAACGGACGAGAGTACTGTCATTTTCTTGATGCGTGAACTTTGTGAACGGCGTTTTTATTCAACAGCCGTTCTCTCAAATTTGTACCGATGTGACCCGAAAATGACAAAGGTGACGAAACACAGGGTTGTCAAAACAAGGACCATGTTGCTTAGTACGCGTGCAGAAAACAGCTTTGCCAGATTTGTTTTTGAACATCTGAACTGCGTGTACAGTTGCCATTCCGTGCACTTCTCAAAACAAATAGAAATCGCTGTTGTCTATGTTGTACACCACATTTTGTAACATCATTCGGTGGATTGTCGAAAGTCGGGGAAAATGTCAGGATTGCGAATTTAGCCACACAGCAAGTGGCAAAGTGGACGTTTTTTAAATTAGTTTACTTCGAATTGAACGCCACACACATTCGATCATGGTGCTTGCATTCATATAAGCCTTTCGGTCAGCTCACTTTGTAAGGAAGCAATGGATTCGAGTTTCGCTCTTATTAAAGCACGTCACTAGTGCATATCCTTTTCCGAGCCGGAATTTACATTCTTACCGTCTTGTTTGTGAAACTAGCGTGCCAACGACAACGCCAGTAACCCCACACCAGACGTGACCTATCAGTCATATCTAAACTCTCAACCGCAATCTCGTGTGATTAGTGTTCAGACTACCCGATTGTCTCGAAGGGAGACAATAACTGTCCTGTTAACCACAATCTATAACCCCGCAATCAGGAGCTTCTCAGTTCGATTGAAGTCACGGGCTTCATTGAACCAATTGAGCCGACTGAGCCACCTGGCCGAATGGCTTATCTCAATACAAGCACTGTGATCAAATGTGGGTGGTGTTCAGTCCAAATTAGTTTATGCAAAGAAGGAACAATGTATTGCTGTGTGATACTAATTATTTTCTTGTTCATATTTGCAATTAGAACGAGGTCCAGCTGAATACTACGAACTTTTGAGGGTGTTACCTTTTCCGACTGTTTTAGTGCTCAGCCACGAAGTTACCAACGTTCTGCAACATTCATGAACTATACGATATATATGGTTACCACCTCTTATCAGTAAAACGTAACAAGAATACGCACTATACTGAAAAGCCTTAACAAGACCGAAGCTCAAGTGTAGTGCTTCTTTTGTAAATAGACAGATTGACTGACTGACTGAAGTATATCTGAATGCGAAAAACCCTTCGTGCACATTATAATAATCATTCACAGTCCTTTAAAAACGTCCTTACGTTTGAATTTATGTTACCTTAATCCTGTGTTTAGTCTAGTGGCTGTTATGAAACTGCAACCTGCTGAATGGTAACTGATTGTTGAATGAATTTTTCATACTCTTCTGTTCATACTCATGCGTCCACCCGGACGCTTTTGTGAACTTACCAATGTCACATCAATGCCGTCTTACCTTAACGTAGTTGTAGATATTCAGGCAATGTATACTTTTTCAGGATTGATTTCGTTTGCCTAAAATTGTTACCTGAGCCACATTAAGGTTCCTTTGATGTGAATGGTTTCTGGGCTTGAAAAATAACGGCACACTCAAATTATTCATGCATCTGGTAAGATGTGTGCTTTGTTTCAATTTCAGACAAGTGGAATACATTTTCTGTTTTGTCGCCTTGCTGTGTGAAGGGTTCCTGTTCCTGTTTCACTTGCATGGCCGAACTCCACTGGATGTCTACGTTCATATGCTGTTATTGGGCATGATTATTATTACTATTATGATCGGTTTCGGTGAGATTGCCTGTATGAACCAGCCGATCTACACGTTAATACGTAACTGGTGTCTTTTAGTCCAAGGGACTTGGTTCTGGCAAGTGAGTTATCCACATGCTTGTATTTGTAATAACTGCCTACCTTATCGTTTTAATTAGATAACAAGTTTTCAAATTTTAGACTGTCAGGTGATGGTTGTTGTCCGGGTGTTATCCATGTGGAGGTGATACACGGATAGTCGTTAAGAAAGACGCCTTGTAGTGTAACTGATGTGTCTAGTTGCACAAAAACAAAAAACGTCCAACGGGATAGTACTGCTAAACAAGACATCTTTGAACTGAGGAAATATTCTTTTTTAACGGGTGAATAGTACCCTTTCTCAGCTGTGCAGCAGTAAGGTCGCCCTTGCGGTATTTGTAGCGAGTATTTTAGTCAGTGATGTGCGTGCGATTTTCTTCTGTGTACCGGACGCCGATGTAATTAATTTCGGTTCAACTGAATGCTCATGGTTATTCACTCTAGGAATTTACCGGGGTGTCTATCGGTATGTCATTTGGGGTAAGAAATTTTTCTACTTGTCTGAAGTGTTGCTCACCTGAGTTTTGTAAATTCGATGTACCAGACATTTTAGCAATTTACGTTTTGGTTTTACTGGTACAACGTTGTGGAACTGGGTGTAACACTCGTTCCAAGCCCGTTTCTGATGCATACTCCGTTGAATTGATCAATCTAAACAGTAAATTCGTACAACATCAATACAAGCTGTCTTATCTAGTTGCGTAATTGCGACGAGCCCAGTGACCGCATGACTGATAGTGGGATAACAACCGAACTGATCAGCACTTAAGTCTAATTTAACACCTTGGTTGAGACTAGCTGCGTAAAGAAATATTTTTGGCAACCTGTGATGAATAAGCTTAGTTGAAAGAAGGTAATCTTCTTGGTTCTAAAATCCTACTCAATAAGTTCGTTCTTGATGAATTGGTTGGATAATTTCATGTTGAAAGATTTTGAAGAGCTTCAGGTTTATTTTTTCCAGGTTTTATAAATACCGTTTATCAGTGGTCAGAAATAGTTAACATCACGCCTTAAAGCAATCTCTGTGTGAGTTGCAGGTAGGCGCAATCCTCTATCCCACAACCCGTTGGATGCCACTGTGGGATGAGTTGGCGAAACAAAGCATTCCCCGTGCGGCCAATCTGTTCTGCTATCATTTGCTAATAGATTTTGCTGTCATCCTTGTGTTGGCTTCAGTGATGAGTCTTCGTCTGGGTTGCATCACCGCCCGCTCCACAGGCGAAGGACACATGGGGGTTGCTACTCACATGACGCGTCCAGTACACACTGTTGAGGAGAACGTGGTGGAGATGCAGGAGGCTGAAACCGTTGTGTACACTATCCCCAACAGCACACAGCAGATCACTGTTAGCTAACAGCGTGAGCTTTTTCCCTTACTGTCTCATGACTGTTCAATGCACTTGTTTCTGGCATGACAGTCGTTCTGTTTTCCTGAGTTTGATTTTGCCGATTACAGTTTATCCGCATTGGCTGTTGGAATAGAATTATAACTCCATTCATTGGCTCTGTTTCAGAATTCTGGGGTGACAGAAGTTTGTAAATCGTGAAGAACGCATCCTGGGTAGACAGTTGCTCCTATGGGTGCTAAAATCTCACAACTGCTGGTTTATCATAAGCCCGTCACTCAGTTTGATACGTAAAATGCTAGGTCCCGTTGAAGCGGAGTTCTGATAAGTTGCTCAGGTATAGACACCATCCGAGTAGAACACAGTTTGATCCTCAGTCTTTCCTAACTTCATACAACTTATAATGGTTTACCCCAATAATTTCACTTCTTGATCACTTGCCTGTGGTCTCCTTCTCCTATAATATTTCCCAAAACTGTTCAATAAAACGTCACTTGGTTTCGTGGACAGGTCGGCTGAATTGCTGCCGGCCCTGTTCCGCGAAGGAAGGACTGAGGTCAGCAAATATCGCTGAACCAATTCACCTCTCGTTTCCCCTAGGTTCATTTTATATCGTATCTTCAGTGCGTGACTTGAGAGGATTACCATAGTGTTGGCCTGGGACACAATTATACACATACGCACTCATAACATCATGACCACCTCACGTCATCAACCGACTACCGAAAGCTCGTACGCCTATTAAATCAAATGATGTCTTGATGAACTATGATTGAAGAACGTATGGTTTTTTTTCATTATGACAAAGAAGCAGACGAACAGTTAAACATGTTTATACCTTTGGCCAAATAGTCGCAAAGCCCTCAAACTATATGACACCACTTAAGACGAATCCAGTTGGAATGGGGTGAGGTGATAACCAACAACGCAAACAAAGGGTTGATACTAGTAGAAGGTGTAAAGGTATTGGATTAGATGGCCAATCGACGTCGACAACCCGAACGTTCGGATGGCATGCTGGCGAAGCATCGGATTTTGTAATAATGAGCATCGAAGTTAAACAAGTTGTTTAAATATTTCACACGTTAAAACAAACGAACTACAGGCCGAGTCGCGCCAACCAACAGTAAAAGCCAAGAAGTCGGCACCAGTTGTAATTCTTCACTCTATTGATACATCTTGTTTAAAGCAGTTGGTTCCTTTCATAAATTTAAACAAAGCAATAAGAAAACGGACAGTGGTAGATGCTAGCATTTCGTATTGTCTCTTCAGTACCAAATAACAATAACCAGGAACACATATATGACACTATCAGGGTGGGGGTAAAGAAATAAAATATCAAACTAGGTGGAGAACAACAACGTTGTTTAATAAAATAACCGGCAGAAACTCAACAAAACTGAGATTTGCTTGATGCCACGAGTTATGCTTTTGCTTTTTTGGAAGCGTAGCAAGTTTTAGACAGAAGAAAACTTGAAGGGGGAGAAATATCAATGGATCCCAACACACCCAGTCGTCACTTGTTGAGCTTGTGTTAGTTCGGTGGAATTCCATCCGCCTCTTTACAATTTAAATAACTCCGAAGGTCACTGTATTCCAAAGCTATTCCAAAGCTGTTAAACCTTCCGTGATTCAAACAGTCTAGCTGGAGACACTACTGTAGATGACAGGTAATTGTGTTCAGTGGAGTAACTACTACGATTGTTTTTCTAAAGATTCAATGATATAAAAAATGAATGAAAAAGAACAATCGTAACGGCAAGAAACCGTCGACAGTTATTGTCTTATCTCCGTTTGTTAAGTATAGTTGAGTTTACTCATGTGAATTTCATGAATTGAAACTGATCATAATATTCAAGCTAAGGTTGTCACCTCAGTATTGTATAGCCTTTGGAGACAGTACCAACCTATGAGGTACACCTGAGTTAATAAAATCGCCTCCCCAAAATCAAATTTGTTGAATTTTATCACCATGACTTGATCATACCCTCACGGATCGTTCATTTCTGCTCTGAATGGGCACTTACTGCTCTCGTAGGATAATTGTGTTGTCAGTCAGATGTGACATCTCATCAAACCGAAAAGTAGGTGGTTAATATACAGGTGATAGACAATACAGTGCCGCTAGTAGGATAAGGGCAAATTCGTAAAAATGTTGGACTATCCAATTATAGGATCTCTAAAAAGTCAAATGGTGATGTGAGTCGAACCCCGCCAGAGATTCTGTAATTATGAGCGTTTCTTTAAAGGCATTTGTTTGAGAAAGATACTAGCAAAGAGAATAGACAGTAGTTGGAAACGACAAAATCTATCCCTTTTTGTGTAAGTCTACGCCATATTAACCGTTTCAGTTTTCTCTCTCAATACAAATGCTTTGAAAGCTTTCGAATGATCATGGGCTGATCGTGAGTTGCCAATAAAAATGTCAGCATTAAATGAGACAATACGATGGCGCGATTGATGATACATAAAGGTAATCTGAACAATTGAGTAGCAGTTTGTCATGGACCATAAAAGCATAGAACATAGTTCGATCGACAAACAGTATGCCATATACTTCAGCCACCCGTTTGTTACGTTGAGCGTTAAAAGGTGATGTTATTAGTGCAAATATTTTGTGTTCAGAAAATGTATCAGATCTGAATTGTGTTGACAAAGTGTGGACTTGTCTCAGTTATACACAATAGGGAAGATGGGGCGAGTGCTGATAACACTGACAAATGACCATCTTCTGGAGGCCCAGATTGAAAAAGCCATGCCATGCGGAAAGAAATCTGTGAGCACCATCCAGAATTGTGAGAAAATGATAAGATCCTTGGAGTCGGTTTTACATTGTTAAGTGTAGCAGAGCAAGGTGTCCGTTCAGTCGCATTACTCCCTTTCAAATACCAAAAGAAACCGAATTTCTGAAGGTGAATATCTAGGATTTCGTTTAAGTGTTTTTCAGCCTCTTGTTGATCACCTGGTACAACTGTGCCAAGTTCACTCATGATATGGACTCTCGAATGTAGACTTCTTCCTATTGGACTGTAGTACGTGATTCGACGTTCTAGTTTTAGTGTTCACGTGAAGGAAGCTACGATAATAATGTGAAGAAATTTCAGGCGATACTAACCCACCTACTGGTAATCCAATTCAGAAGACTTACACTGTCATGTAGTATGAACTATTGAATTAACCTCTTAGACTATACAGATCATAGTCATGAATATATGAGCCCGGTTTTGTTAATCTCATCAGAGTCAATTCTACTCATCACATTAACTGCACAGTGGAGTCCAACACGAGTTTAACGTTGTAAGCTTTCAGACAGTCTGATGCAGTTGTGTCCGGTGAATGAGTGACTCATTGACAGACGACCCTAGAAAATTGTCAAAACATGGAAGGATCCAAAGTCTGGATGTACTAAACACAAAATAAACACAAGGTACCGAAAACAAACCACAGAGGGAGGCAGTCATGACAAAATTAGTGACAAATAACCGGCGACCGCGCAAGTAACTGTCAGTTGCGATTACCCATCAAATAACGAGACAGTTTGTTCGGAATTGCTAACAACTAAAGCTATGGTATAAGGGTGTACTTAGGCATAGGCAGTGCAATTGCCATACCTCAGGGTCGAACCATCAACCAATGGGGAAACAGTTAACATTCATTTGGTCAACTAGATAAATCGTCACACTTCAAAGGGTGTATGGGTTGTCGGGTGAGTCGGAAGATGTGCACTTTGAGTGTCACACAGAAAACTTTCAGAAGGGTAGATCAACCAGCAAACCTTCACATGCAAATGTACAAAGAATATCGTGGAGTCAGGGATGTACTCATATGAGACATCACTCGTGCACGACACGTTTCTAAATAAGGGTAACCGCGACCAGCGTCATAATACAGCATCCGTGGTGTCTGGTCAGCCAATGGAAACAGTAGCAATTCCTAATTTTGGAAAGCTTCTCATCGAATATAAAATAACTTACACACCACCCACCAACTACTCTCTCCGTTTTCTAGCTTCAGCAAAACCATGACTCTCCGGCTTTCGCACCTATCACGCATAATCCAGGTATCCAGTGTGGCAACAAGTCCAGTTTTATAGCCGAGATCTGAGGCGCTGATTACGGATAGGCAATTGTTGAAAATCATTTGCCCCGAGTATGACCTAGTGCCTCCACGGACGTCTTCTGTCTTTGGAAACGTGCTATAAAGCAAACAGTTTTATAAAACTCACTTCCCTCATTTTATGGCGAGAATAAGGCGCGTGTATTAATATCCCCCGATCTACAGACATTTTTGCACATCTCTGTAGATCTGCCTTGTCATACAGTCACATATGTCACCATTTGTCAGGTGTTGTATGTTCGCGAATGGCTGCTGGGCAGTTCATTACAAACCTGCAGAACTTGGAAGAGACATTGTGAATTTGCTACAGAAATATGTTCGAATCTGTTTAGAGATAGACCTTTCCCAAAAGCCAGCGATACGGCCGCAATTCCCAACCTAGATGTGTGACTACCTTCGAGAGTGCAACCCTGACTCTTCTGAGTATCGTCGAGCATTGTGTTGAACCAGTAGTACAATGTAATAACCCAGTGGGCCTTTTTAAATGCATCGTCCGAAACATGTGAATCATTAATTTCTGACATTACCTCTTCTTGCGGAGGCGTGTGACGAGTTTGCAGATTGTATCCAAATTCCACAGTATTGACGACTAAGTTGCTATGAGCACTGTTCAATGGCTCCTACAAGTTTGTCCCATCCAAACCCAGTCTCCGATAAGGATTTTGGTTATCAGTCATGAAACCACAAGACTCAGTATCTCATACAGAGTGGAGAAGCAAGTTAGTAAGTCTGTTCGGTAGAACGGCACCTCTGACGAGTTCAGTCCCTGGGTTCTAATGAGCACCGAGGGGGTCGTAGAAAGAAAGCAGTTCACTACCAGTGCCTATCAGAGAGTAGGCGCGTTCCGAATTTGAAATTGCATTCAATATCCGCTGACGGCTAGTTGATACCTGTTTTCTCAACTAAAAGGCTGCCTCAGCCAACCTATTACAAAATGTGATCACGAATGACGCTGCTTTCCTGTAACTTGTCAACGATTTCAGGAAATAATCCATGTAGAAGTGTGCTGTTTGAGTCTCCAATCGATTGACTGTACATTGATTCAAGCCATGCCATCACTTGTCTCATAGTATAGCTTAAAAAAAATCGGCGAGAAGGTCTTGTATAACCAGATCAAAAAACACGGACTCAGAACATGAAGCGTGAGAGCGTATGCCGTTTTATGCCGCTACGGAAGTAACCAAAATGAATGTCTCAGTATGATAATCAGGTATTCAAATAGCACAAACCCATTGATCGAATATGACCGGGATGTCAATGGTCAACAAGACGATGAGATATAAACAGACACCCCGGTCATCTACAGCAGCGAAAACTCGGCCACAACTTCTCAATTTTTGGCAAAAATAAATTAACCAAATACCATAATAATGTTTTCTGGAGTGAAAAATTAAACGAATGATTAGGTGACGAATACGATTAGATCTACAAAAATCGAAAGTGTCTGAGGTGATCAGGGATTTTAATTGTGAGGGCGTTAATGAGGGTGTATCTTGCAATATGTCATTGATTGTTGGGCCGTTGGTAATCATGGTTCTCATCAGCCCGTTGTCTCAATGTGGCATATCCAGATAAAGTTTCTCACTCGAACTCGATAGAGGACATTACTCTCACGGCTGACAGTTACCTCTTAAAGTCCAACGTTTTCGGTGTGACATATTCCGCACAGACTGCATTCTCAGGTTGGGAATATCTTAATACCATTAATATCATTTGAACTGCATTTTCATAAGCCTATTATCTCCGTTGAAAGGATCTTTGGCCATATAACATCATGCAGAGTTCTTGATTGTCCCCTTAGGAATGTTTCAGATGGTGACTGCTGTTTTAATGTCGCTGGGTTAGCTGTTGATTGGTAAGTCCTCGTGAATAATCCAGTCAGTGCCTCTTCTGTACCTTTTCCTTCCAACTCCTGTGAGGCCCTGTAAGACGTGTCTACGAAACTCTCTACTTGATCGTCGGGTAGTGGGTGATAAGCTGGCGTGAATTCGTGAAACACGCCACTACGCATACGAAATTCTCGAAATTCTGCTGAGGTAAACTGTAAGCCATTGTCCATCACGAAAACTCCTGGGGAACTAGTGACGGAACCATCATTTGGGGTGAGAAATGACTGTTGATGTTGTGGTTATTCTCGAGAAGAAAGCTCCTGGTCACCTTGAGTGTACATCGAATGTTAACAAATACAACAGTCCGTTTGATTGGCCGGCAAAATCATGGTCAACTGAGGACCATCATTCGTCAGCCTTGGGCCACGAGTATAGTTAAGAGTTAGCGGGCATTTCTGCTGCCACTGCACAAGTTTTGCAAGTTTGAACCAAACTTCCAATTTCACTGTCGCACCCTGATGAATAAAGATAACTGCGACCCACTGACTTCGTTAATAACAGAATGACCCGAGTTCCACTACTTTATTACGCTTTGTTACCAGAATCATCACACGACATGCTAGCATCAAACATCCGTTAGCGGCTGTGATAAAATTCTTACGATAGGGAAATCGTTTCAATCCTTCATCTGTCGCACCGGCTGACTAGCCGTTCTGGACATAGTACCTAACTTGCTGAAGAAAGCGTCCTTTTCTTTTGCTTTTGACACTATTTTGGCAGTTGCTAGTAGGCCACCGAGTTCTCACTGAGTCCACATCAGGTTTTGTGATTGTCTGTTTTGCTGTGGGACGATATAAAGCATCCACATACCAAAAACTCGGTATTTTCTTGGACTGGACTTCAAAATTGTATCTTAGCCCATCGCTATAATCGATTGGCAGTAGGAACCAGAACTGTCAGAGGAGATTTACGATTCATCTAGAGCGTGAAATCCCGTCCTTACGACACCTTGTAGCATTTTCTAACTGCAGATATAAACACAAGTCATTCTTCCTTCATTTGGCTGTAGTTCGTTCCGGTCGAGTATGGCGTGTACGAAACATATGGGACTGTCTTGTATGAACCACTGAGGAATTTGTGTAGTATAACTGCTACAATGCTGTACCTTGATGCATCAGCCGCGACAGTTATTCCTAATTTTGAGTCATAGTAGGTTAAAGGCAAAATGGAAGGGAAATTTTGCTCGATACATACACATGAAGACTGACTGGCTTCTGATCACTGCCATGGAAGATCATTTGTAAGTGGATGATTCAGTGGTGCACAGACATTATGCATATGAGACACAAACTTATTGTAATGGTTCACCAGACCGACGACTAGACGGTGGCTTTGTCCTTCAGCAGGGCTATTTCTCCCATAGCTCCTATCTTTTCCGGGTCTGGCTCAAGGTGTTCCTGAACAAAAATGAAGGCTAAGTACTGTGCTTCTGTACTTTTGCACCACTGTTACTACTACGACCAGTGTACTTTCAGTACAGAAGGAACATTTGCCGGGATGAACGTGGTTTCAATGCATTTAAAGGCTGAAACAAGGTGCAACTAATGATTTTCAACGTAAACAGTAACAAGGATGATGGCTTCCAAGTAATCCGCCACACACGTTCAAACAAGCTATCATCGTGTCCAGGGTTTTGTAAAATATCACTGAGGAACACTTCACATTGAACGACAGGCGGTTCTATCACTACAATCCATGAAGTGTGTTAATAGCTAAAAGCCGTTTACAGCATGTAATAACTTCTACCCGTAGATAAACCTCGGAAAAATTAACCTTAGATAAAGTCTTATCACTGTTTAGCTTTGCGTGCAGATATACCTGTAGGATGGATGTTATCTGAGGCATTTAAAATGTTAACTATCGAATCTATCTGGTGCAAAATCTTGATAGGTTCGTCTTAGTTACTGTGTAGTCTCGTCATTTCAGCCACTAAGTTCGTTATTTTTCTAAGCTGTTCTGCGAATACATCGGTAATAGGAACTGAACATAACTTGGTGTTGTTCATTCCTTGTAATATTTGTTAGCAAATCTTAGCCTATTCCGCGTAAAAAGGGTCAAATTAGGGTCATTTCCCTGGTGAGTTGTAATTGACTGGATGCTGCCACCTAGGCACGGTTGCTGCTCGATGTCGCGGAGCTGTTCAGTCAAGTTTACGATCTTACCATGGAAGGCCCGGTGATGCATGGTGTAGGAGACTGATCGATATGTGTGGTTTTGTCGATTGGATTGATATGTTGGGTCTTATGGCGTAGTTGTGAACGCAGTCGAATGACATTCATTCGTGAGCTGGTAACGCTGTCGGCACGGACTGCTCCTGATCAATACGTGCACCGGTTGTTGACAAGCCCTGAGGCTTTCATTATCAAGGTGACGGTCCTTTTTATGTTCTCTCAGGTCTATAACCTCTGTACACATACAAATAATTGTGTATACAATATCTTTGAAAATGCTTGCATAAATGGCCTATATCAGGCTGTTTACGTCTTGGTGAACAAATTTAGTGCACATTAGATGCGTTCAATAGAGCAATATTTAAAAAGTGTGATATGGTGTTTTTGTACTTATGTTTATGTGTTTAATTACAGTTCACGTGTACTGTCCTATTGTTCATTACAGCTAACTGAAAATGTATAGAAGTCGAAGAACATATAGGAATTCAATACAATTGCCATCGAAGAGGACTGCCAATCGTTGGAAACGGCGACGCATGCTGGCGGTGGATTCCAGTGTTTGGTTTGAAGGTGGTATCCTTACGGCATTAACGAGGAAGAGTAAGCAGTTGTCGGTGTGTTATTTCCTCTTTAGATGACGTTGCTACCAATGAAACGAGTGCTAGCAGTTTGTCAATCGCATGCGACCCAGGGGAATATGGAACAGTATCCAGCGTGGTAGAAGGTTTTAAAGAATGGTTCTCAGAATATGAGATTCCCAGGAGAGCAGTTACGGTGCTGTTACAAATAATCAATCATTTGGTGAGGTCTGTGGACGTGAAGAAGTGTTATTGTGTCGTAAAAATTGAGGCCGACGACAACGAAGATGTTGCCGTCATCATCAGCAGCTGGCTTGATGCTGCTCGAACAGCAGCGGTCATTCCACTACTCCCTGGAAGTGTGTACTACAGGTATGCACAGAACCACTTGCAGTCAAGGTCAGAAGACCCGAAGTTACCAGTAACCGTACTGGTTACCACAAGTAAGGGAGATTACTTTATATCAGACGTACCAACGTTTTGTTGCAGTTGACTTTGAACATGCTAGGGAAGTGGAAGTGCGGTACGCTTCCGATAACTTAACTTCTAGTGATGACACAATAAACCTGGGTTTACCCCTAAAACGTCCAATGTAAGTTGATCCTTCCAGTTGGTTAATACGTTACCAGTAAACAACCACGGTTTGCGGACGATGACAGTGATGAATACCTCAGGGCAAAAAGAAGACAATGTTAACCTGCTACTACCAGATGTTCAGTTGCACCATGCTGTACGGAGCATCAAAGACCGATCGGCTGCATAACATACGGTGCACAGACGACAATCCATAACGACAACAGTGAGAAAACATTGCGTATATTTCCATTACTTGCAGGAAGTGGCTTAGAAGAAACGGTCACTAAGACTGATTTACAAGGGCTACGTTCATCTTTTCTTACTGTTATGAATGGTGAGAAAGTGTATTTTGCACCTGATACATTCGCTTAGAGTTATCTCTTTGTATTACTGTACAAATGAACACATCACGTACTACCATGGAACTGATGATATCACAAATAACACGACTAGCGAACAAACAGACACCGTCTTTGCCTATACCGGTGACGTCAGTGATACAGTTATAGGAAATTGATAGAAAAATGTTGGATTCAAAGTTTTATTCCACGATGGTGAGTGCAAATATTAGTAACCAGCTAATGTTCCTTTAGGCTGATTATTTTCGGAGTTTCAGTGCCCCCAGTGTTGGAGCTCTACTTAGGAATATGATGGAACGACTAATGACCAGGGCAGTCGCTGGATAAATATCCTATTCCGGTGCACATCAGACGTTTGCATTCAAACGCACACAACTGGAAGCCTTTTTACTAGGTAAGATCTGCCATATTGCCTCAATTCGTAACGTATCTCGGGCAGGTACACGAGAGGATGGAATACGTCACCATCACTGACGGCACGCTCAATGAATACTGTAAAGAGTGGTTACAATGCGTAAGGAATAAACGGTCTACACAAAATGCGTGCGCACCACACAGTAAGGGCGTCAGTCTGGTATGTGTGCGGTAACATGACGGTATTCTCACTTTTCCAGGAAAAGAAATGGATTGTGGATCTCAATGAACAGAATGCCTTCGACTGGGATGCGAATTAACATTTCACATTTTGTACATCTTGTGTAAATAGTTCTCATCATATGTTATTTGTCCGAATTATACGCGTTGTTTTCCCTTCATTGGCATCTTGAGAAAAAGGCCGCATCCTAACGGTTGGTTAAGTTTTAAGGTTACAAGGAGGGTGGCGATGCAAGTAGGATGATGGTATGCGGCGGATTAATATCCGGGGGGAAATACTGGTAAGAACTGAGTTGTTATTGGTCCGTACAACCTCTTTGTGTGATTACCTGAAACAAACGTCCTGAAGAACGCTTTTGCTGTGGACACGACCCATCTCCCACTACGACTACACCTGATTGGCTGCTTGAAGGAAAAAGCGGAAATACTAATGGAAAAATGGATTGTGCTCTTGAATATACTCAGGGGTAGGCAGTGAATACCGATGAGTCATTAATGCTTCGATCAAGCCAGTTGAGTAGTCATTACATAATCGTACTGAACCATTTGCCCTTTTGATTATTGCTACTGGTGTGACCCCAAACTGGATAATTTGCCGGACTGATGATTTCCTTTCTTTTTAGTCGGTTGAGTTCACCCTCCGACAAAGCAGTAGCTGTATATGGAATCGTCTTTTTGGAACGAAAGACGAGTTTTGCAGGTGAATCAAGATACATGATAGTCTGCAATTATGTGGCCCCACTGACCACCAGCGAAGTGGTGGACAACCGTTTTGATCTCGTCAGCACTGTGCACATCCGCGAATCGAACCTATGACACATGAACAGTCGGTAGATTACGACCCGGCCACTTATCCACTAGATCACGATGTCACGACCACTGGGGTTGCAGTAAGGTATGCGACTTACTTCTGATTGCTGTTATGCCTCTTTTTTTTTAAAAAAAAAACAGTAACCACTGGAACTAACTGTTTACAAAAACCTCTCCCAATATCTTGTGGGATTGTCGTGGATGCATCCTCGTTTCGAAGTGGACCACAAAATAATTGATCGATTTAGGCCTGTTAGAAAGAGAAAACATAACAGCTAAAGAAGTCAAACTTCGAAACCTTCTCCTGCAACTTACTTGGACTTTCACGAGTTGCATTGCGTGCATTGTTGCGATAGTGAGGTTGGAACTCATCAGTGGCTTTGTCAAAGTAATCAAAGTTCAGTGGTTTACTTGCACTTAGAGTAATTGTTAGGATCATCTTGAAGTTTCCGACCGGTTCATTTGAATCGAGCAACAGTGAATAAATGAAGACAGTCTACCTGTCTTGAGCAGCTAAGTAATTTTCTGTTCGCACGCTTATCAGTAACAGCAGCCAATGACCTACCTTCCCCAAGGACATCGTAAATTCTCTGTCGTGCCTTTTTGTAGGAGACACTTTCGACTAACGAGAATTTGAGTTTTTAATCACAAAAACTGTGCAGAAAACAATCCGCAACATTCAACATAGCTCTGGTGCAAACGTTTAAAATTCGACTTTTCCGAATAACTTATACATGTTTAACAATGCGGACGTTATCCAAATATATTTCTAGTCACTAACAAGAAATTCGAATCAGTATAACTTATGTTCAGCTAATTCATACTCTACAAATTCCGGTTCTTACGTGAATCAGCCATCGTAATAAAGCCATCAGATTCGATGACAAGTTAATCTATCCCTGTGTAAAATACGGAAAATCTCCGTGTATTGTTGGAATGTCATCCGTGTCGACAAGACAGATCTATAAACACTTAGCGTCTCAAGAAATATGTTGAACAAACAAACTACCCGAATAATTCAAATCCTCAGCGTTGAAATAGTATAGTAAGTAATCAAAATGTTTAATCGTTTCAACCTTTCGACCGACTTCTAATGAAGGCTTCATTGGCCCTTGTTTCGCGAAATCTTTCGCGTTTGTACAACGTATAAGTGAGTTCTGAAGATTCGTTTCGATTGCATCAGTAACTAATGTACTCTGCACAGTCATTATTCGAAGAAATTAAATCGTGTTCACCCAGATCGTATTGTATTAACAGTTGAGTATCCTTCCACATTACATAGACGAATGATATTCTTTTCAAGCATATAGCTCAGATAACAAATAGATACTTGAACAGTTGGTTCAATGATATGTCCAAACATAATGGTTTGAAACCAGACAATGAAATAAATGATTACACTGCCAGTATCAACAACGAACGTATGTTCATCTTTAACCAAAAATGGCTTATAAACTCGATTACCAGTCGCAGAGGTATTGTTGGGTGGTAGTATTAGTATTCAGTTTATCGCCAAAACATATACCACTTTTTTGTATTCGACAAATCTTCAGTAGTCCCCAAACTGAATGAATATGACCCGAGAATGGTAAGTACAAACTAGACGTCCTCGACTGCAAGATCAGCAACCAAAGGGTTTGTAGGATACAAGTTTTACTACGTACTGAAGATAAGGCGACGATTTGCCCGAGTTCACGAATGATTTTCCACAAGTAGGCGAGTTCTTTTGAAATGGATAAACTCGAGTGTAAAACGAAACATTTCCGTCCTGTTTTGTGATAATTTACATCCTAGTACTTTTCACCTACGTTGCACACTGGTTAGAGAGTAGGATCTTCCAAAAATGTTATTCACTGTTGCAGACCAAGCAAGTCATGTCCACCAGTTGGTCTGTCTGGAAGATCAATCTGTAATCGCCCTGTAAAGTTACAGCGAGAAGCCTGAATTCGTAAACGTAGAATGAAATCACGGTCAAACTGACCACAAACACTCTAGTACATATCAAATTTAGTCCTCTCAGTTGCTTCAAAGTTAACTAGTTGGTTACCGTTGTATCGGTGATGTAGAAATCAACTACCGTTTAGCACGTAGGACCAAGGTACAGTAGAACAGCTTAGGAAACAGCAAGATGGAACGGTGATACGATGGGGTGGTTACCGTGCTCTGCCAACATGCAAGCGTAGGCTGCAGACTAGCTGTACAAACAAGTCACATGGTCCGGTCCGATCGGACATACGAGGTTACGCGCGCACTTGTATGCCATGGGTGGTGAATCACGGAAACGAGCCTGCCGCACACACTTTGGCAGCGTACGCACACTTAACCGAACGACGGAGTTGTTTTGACGAAGGGGCCTTGATAACGTTGAGTTGCAAAGTTTTTGATGAATCAAGGGATATCAGGTTCTTGGTGAAGGAATACGCATCCTTACCAGCAGCAACAGCGTGAAAGAATGCTGCCATCTTGTCTTTTCTGGGATCTCATCAAGTCAAGCATCGTATTCCTAGTGCTCGACATCCCGAACGGATCAATGCACAATTAAGTACACATGATACTGTGCCGTGGTTAGCCCAACTACAAGCAGCCTCATTCATAGGTTTTATACCGTTATGCAAAGCAGACAATTTACTTAATATCACAAATCGTAAAAATTCCTGTCGATAACATATAACCACGATTTTATTGTTATCGTCAGAGTCGTTTCTACCTACCACACGGGACGATGGTAATGCGCTTTTGAGGGTGAGAGGACGATGAACCGCAAAAGTTTGGAGACAGCTTCTCTAGGAATCAAAATTTTCCAAATTGGATTGCTACCAATGCAAAAAGTCCGAAATAGGTTCTGACGGAGACATCAATTGGTCAGTTGTTTGCAACATATCACAAACTATTAGGAAGGCTTTCTGGCGTTGTGTCCATACCCTCGAACAAAATCCCCGGTGGGCGCAGTTGGCACAGCTCAGCAAGACTAGCAGTACATGTATGTTGCTGTGATCTCTCTGAACCCTTATATAGGTACACTTTACGCCTTGGTAACCATGTTCCGGAAAAAATCTATACTGAATACCTGTTATTAATAGACTTGCCGACTTCCACAAGATCTTACAAGTTCTGACTGATTCGTCATCTTCACTCTGCATTTGTGGTTAGAGAGCCAAAGAAGAATCCTACGAATACAAATACAACAATCGTTCCATTAACCTAGACACACGACTTTGCAAACAGTCAGCAGAACTGTGCTCTGCGAGTAGGTGAACTCATCACAACTAATGTCGTGAAATGAACCTGTACTATCTGTGTGATTTGAGTGGTGACTCGGCGTTCGAATTTAGCTGATGAATGTAGTTACTGGAATCTAAGTATAGAAACTAATTGTACGCGACCGGCCTCATATGGACACCACAGAATTTGAGAACAGAGATACAGACAACTGCAGGCTGGATATTAACACTGCCGTAGTCGGCGTTGCATACACAACTCGAATGAGTTAAAATAATATCAAAATGAGGAACAAATACGCACTGCATAGGTTTATTTAACTTGCCAGCGATACAAACTGTAGATCTATCGATGTGGTCAAAATGATGCAGATGAATGCTAGAAAAACTCGGATGTTCTACATCGAACCAGAAGCCAAGCAACGGTGCACACAAGTACATATCTCATTATATTAAGAGATTAAATCAGCTGTCAAAAACACCAGCAGACAAACCGGTACGAACATCTATAATTTACATCAAATTATAATTACACTAGCGAATCAGACGTATGAATCATTCTAGGACGGTCTTATATTCATGTTATTACAAAGACAAAATACGGGACAAAATAAGAATACAGTGAAACTCTGGTTGAAGTCCCTATTCGCTATACCTCTGATACTCAATGTGCGCCACTTGTGACTCAACAACTTAGGGTATATAGGCCCAGACCACGGTGATACAGTCACCTCTTGAAAAGTGTCACCTATGTTTCAGTCTACTTTCGGATTGGTCTGTTGGAGATCCTCAATGCAGTGTTAACTCCGAAACGAATTGCCTTGTGTTCCGGTTAAAAGCGTCTTTCAATATGTGATAGTGTCCAGCTGTTTGTGAAATGTTGTGTATGTATAACTTTTAGCGTCAAATGAATTAAGAATGCTAGTAGTGAATGCAACCAAAAGTTTTGGATGCCTCCTTAGGAGCAATTTATTTACGGTCTTGAATACCTCGTAGGTGTTTCACGGCATCAGTGTGTACGCATAACATAACAAGTGGTCGACCATATCTCGACTCACCACCTTCCTCCCAAACAGTCATTTAGATTACACTTTTGTGCACTCAGTAATGCACACTTCTGTTGTTGGATCAGGTCGTTTTGACTTAGCATAACGTTTAGGTGTGAAGTGAAAGGACGCTGCATCACATGACACGGGCATGACAACCCAAGGTTAATCGACCATGGCGACGACCATGCTGGGCCTCAATAGTCGTCTTTTGAGTTAACGATTGAAGTCACAGTGTCAAGTTGCTCCTAACGATCTAAGTTGATCTACGCAGTGACGCGTAACCATTCTAATAACATCGATTCATACGGTCAGGTTACTAGTGCTGTGATCCAAGAACGCGGATGGCACAAAGATTGTTTATTCGACAAAGCAATACATTGGTTAAGCGTTTAAACAAGATCAGAAACAAAACCACTCATTTGCACGCGGTATTCGGCCCCAGACCGTCTCGGCTGCCACAGACGTCAATGCTCAGTTCCTTTGAGTAGCAGGGACCATTATGGGCGATGCTGCATTCATATGCTCCTTCCTGCATTCTTCCTGTGGACTGTACGATGTCAAAATATATGCTCCAGTCCTACTAGTGAATAACCGCGGTACGATCGCTCAACTTCACTGCACTAGGGCTAACTTCAAATCCAAAAGACATCACGGAAGGCCGCGAAAAAGTTGAAATTTATATGACCAGTCAGTTGGAAATTTATCTCTTAAAGCACCTGGGTCCAAGCGAAAGTGAACACACACCAAAACAATACGAAGTAAAGATTCAGTAAACACGCGGTGACAGTTGAAAATAAGAGAAGAACAGAAGACCAAATTTTCTACGTGTGGTCGTGAGACATTCACCAGGCCACTTCAGTACACGTTAGAGAGGAAACACGAAAACTGAGTTCGACTTTTCACACGCAAACCAAACAGAATTCAATGAATTTACTACTTGACGCCACACCAAACATACCGTCAAGTATAGAAGACCAAATTCACTAAATTCAAAACTCATCATATCGGATGGCAAGTTATCTGCATGTTTCAGACGAATACCTAAAGAGGGAGAATGACTGAAGTTTAACAGCTGTCATGAACAGCAACGGACCGGCGGTTTTCAATCTATTGTGGTATTGAAGATGCTAAACGAAAAAAGGAAGCATTCTTACATAATCGACCAACCTCTTCTGTAGTAGAAAAATCTGTCTTTTGTATTATACTTTGATGATTTTTCGGAACACATATGTTGATCTGTTTCAGGTCATTTAGTGATAAAATTCAGCGAATGTAATTCCAGCGATTCGGACACTTTTTCCACCGATTCAATTTGGACATTTGTCGTTGTCCTGGCTTGCTATTCAAACAATTTCTCACGTAACTCATAATTCGTAGTGGTGTAATCAACTGAATGCTAAAAATGACCAGGGATGTGATAACATCACAGAAAAACTGTGACTGTGCAAAAGTATACGTACAAATGGAAGGAAAGATGTATCGGTGAAAACAACAGGACTCACAGACAAGTTGAGGTCCATTGAGTTGGAAAGGTCATCACACACTAGAGAATGACAGTTCCAGAGGGTAGGTTTAGACGACGTCAGATAAATAATTCCACACGCGACGTAGGATGACGAAGACGTTGGTAGATAGACAGATAGGTGGGGCTATCAAAAATCACCTTGCAATTAATTTACCAGCCAAAAATCCACCCAGAATCCGAAGACAGAGAGATGGCGCGCGGAAACTCCCGCTTATTCTCGTAACCAGTCGAATTAAAAAATGATGATGCTTTCAAACAAAGGTACAGTTGAAGTTAACATAAGGGTGTATACAAAACGTACAATAATAAATTACAAAACATAACCGTGAACTGTGAACACCATAAACTCGGTAGCGTATTGTCTTGTTGCATATGGAAACATCCGAACAGCGGTCTCGTTTAAAGAAATTAAATTAAATAGTTGTACATCACATGAAGAAAAGATGTGCCTAGAAATAGTATCTATAACATGGGTTTAATGCTAGAATGATCACGAATTTTCGTTACCTAGAGGTATCAAAGATGGTAGTTTCGTCTATTTTAGTTTAAAATAAATTAAAATAAGAGAACGTCAATGTCAAAGATATATATATATATATATATTCTCATGGGACGTAATAAACCCCTGAACCCAAGCTGGCACGGTGCATTGAAAATAAGTTGATTTACAATACCTCGGATTATTGTTTAAAAAGTCAATAAACCAGATTAAATTTTTTGGCAAAATAATAACACTTTTATGTGTGGTCATGTTTAATATAGAAAATAGTCCACTCAGGTCTACTGAATAAAAAAAAAGCATCATCTTAAAGTTTTTCGAACGACTCACAGCAGGACAGTCGAACCTTTGGCCATGATAACCAGGATCTACATACATGCGCACTAAAGACAACCAAATATGCACTGATTTGCATCGTTTATCATTTGGCACTTTATTACTCTATCAGGGATGGGGGCATTGGACCACAAAACAATCAGAATGTTGTGGTGTTCGCAGGTTGTGGGCTACCAGTTTACAAACAGGAAAACATTATGGACATGTGTCCATTGGTTGGAATGATAGGACAACAACCAATCAGGAATATCCCATTTACATTGTTGTCACTGGTACGACAACTGTCAAACAGGTGAGATGTTCTCGACACAAGCACTGGGAGAACGCGACCTGGGTGGTGCCTGTCAGTCTTACATTCTCTAATCAATCGCTCTACGCACTGCCACCCACAAAAGTGCGTTCAACCGGAAACACGATGAAGTCGTAATTGTGTTCCTGGCTCTCGACCTTCGACTGTTACTGCATTGATGCTGACATTGGACTCGGGCTAGCTCACTGCCCACTATTAGTCCCACGAACTCGATTATAACAAATGTCCAGCGGGGGATTGTAATTTCCACAAAGGTGATCGATCAGTACAGTAAAGAGACGCTTTTCGTCAGTCAGTGTATCTACGGCTTCATTGTATCAAATGCAAGCATTCAAAACTGTAATCCAGAATACCTGCCCAAACAGCAATCGGTTACGGTCATGATGAGCACCGATAGCTATGCAGTCCAGGTATTTTGTCCGTGAAGAAAACCCAATGACGTTTTGTTCTGTATTCTTTTTGAATGTCCTCCTGTAGACAGAAGAATGGATTGTTCTCTTTTTGTCTAAAACTGCGATAACAATTATTGACTAGTATAATCCCAACAGAAAACTCTTTCGTGCAATGAGACTGCTTCTGTACGAATTATCTGTGGTAACCTTTGGCAGCAGTTTCTTTCTGCGCAAATAAATCCACTCTCGAATGACTTGTAAAAATGCCCTGTATTGTCGTATGATACCCGTTAAGCCATAGACCATTCATCCTTCTCAAAATAAAATCACGGGCAACGAACGAGCACATCTTGAAAGAAGTTCACAAGAGTCAAAATATAACAACATAATGTTGAGACACTTTTCCGTTGAGTTGTAAACTATCCAGGATTTGTTAGTGAATTTGTTGGGTTTGTTTGGTTTGTGAATTTGCAGCAGTTATTCAGATGTACAATTTATTCGACAAGAGTCAGTGCAAAATCGGGATTATGCTTTCTTCTACAATTGGCAATAATTTCTTCAAATATTTCTTTCCGGCAAATAAAAGAATTTATTGTTCTGTCAGGGCGAATGTGTTTATTGTCATATATCAGATTTCCTTGTATCGGCCCAAATCTCTTCGGAATCAACCTCTACTTGGAAATGATTTCTTGGAACGCAACACCTCAAGGAAATTCAATAGAATGTTTCCTTCCATACAAACCATTAGCATGGTGAAGGCAACGAAAGTTTATAGCTGGTTCTGTGACAGACGTAAACTTCCGGAGAACTAGTACATCGCCACCGTCAACGGACAGTCTCTAAGCCTCATAGACAATAAATATTCATGGAATATTTTCTATTAAAGCTTAAGTTCACTTTAAATACGCCCGTTGGGGAATGTTCACCCCGTTGTTAGGTTTGTGCCATCGGTACCTAATCTTTGCCGTGTTGAAAACATGGTTCCTAACTTTGATCGTAAGCCACTCCTATCGTTCAATTTCAATTTCACTCGCGTTCGCGATCTCAGCTCAATCCGGTATGCATCACGTAATAGGCTGTTCGTTCAGATTTATAGACTTGACAGACGACATCGCTGACAGGCCAAAATGTCAGTTCTGCGGTGTTGTCTAAAAGAAGGACGATATCAAGAGTGGTCGATTCCTACCCCGGTGTACGACGAGCAGCTACACCGATTTGTCGATGAAAGCAATAAGCGCGGGCAGTTGACACTCTTTCGGGAGAGTCACACTGAACTGATATGGTGGTTCTCGGTATAAGTAACGGCTATAGGAGCCAAACAACTTGACGGACACTCTTCCCAATTGCCGAAAGTCTAAAAGATTATTTTAATAAAAGTCAACGGAAGTTTGGAATGCTGAAATGAATGTACATCTTTTTGCACTTGACTACAGGACGGGAGGTAGATAGAAAGGCCAAGTAGGTGTTGCAATGTTAAACAAACGAAGCCTGATAATGCGATTCTACAGAATGACAGGCCAAAGCATCGGCCAGTCATCAGTTTGAATAAAACAAACGGTATATTTTCCTAGATTTGAAGAACCTAATGATACAGTTTATTGCGAGTCATTCACAGTTAGTTTGTGCGCTTATTTTTGGGTCCACGGCATGTTTTCTATCAACTGAGGATCTCATGCTTTACTACCAAGCAACCGTCCTAGTTAGTACACTTGCAGTTGATCGATGTTTATAAGAACATTTAGATAGAGAAAACACTTTCGGCGCCTTGGCTACCGCGATCAATATCTAGCCTTGGTCTCAACCAACCGATCTACTGAACTTTCATTCGTCTGCGCACCAGTGATATTCGCTTTCCCGTGGCTGTTGCCATCAGACTATGCGAGCTGCCTAAACCGTTATACAGGATTTCAAGTTGGACATTACATACACTTAATCGCAGCCTCTGCTTTCAGACAGACTTTCCAGCCGACATCTTTCCAAAGGCGGCACTAGACTCGAGTTTCACTCTTGTTAGAGCTTGTCAGTAGTGCATATCCTTGTCCCGGACGGAATTAGAACTCCGACCACGCCTTCACGAAGCACTCGTGTTGACCACTACACCTCACGTTTGGTACGAACGAAATATTATATCTGAATGTCCAACCACTTTCGCTTGTGGGTAATATTCGGTTGCTCGATCGTCTCGACAGAATATACGGTAACTGTCTGTTTAACTCCAGTCGATAAACTTGAGATTAAGACATACGAGACAGGTCGAAATCTCCGATCTCATTAGATCTGTTTAGCGATATTTTTAGATTACTGAGGAGTAAAGCAATCCCCTTCCCGTAACAAATTTGAACAGAGAAGTCAAAAACAGTTTTTTTTTCCCACGATTTATCTCTCGAGCACATTTCGTTGCATGTCCTGACTCCGAAACATGTTGATGCCTTTTCTGAGCTACGAACCAATGAAAAGTTGATAATCCTACAGCCAGACAAAGGCTCCGGCGTTGTGGTCATGGATAAGATTGACTATATATCACGGATGTAGCCGCTAGTAAATGACTACCAAATTCCGTCAGGATAACTCAGCAAACAGTGCTGCTGAAATTGAACGGAACATTAACAAGGAAGTGCAAGCATTGCTGGAAGGACACTTCATTGATCAGTCAACAACAAATTCATTTACACCTAGGGGATCACATACTCCTCACCTGTATGTCTTGCCCACACTTCACAAGGTTTGCGTACCTCTGAAGCCAATACTGTCCATGTCCAATTCACCACAACACAAGTTGGCACAGTGGCTAGCTCAGCTTCTTCAACCTGTAAGGCGATCGATGGCTCGGAAAACTGTGAGGGATAGTGTTGTGAGCTAAGAACACGGGTGGCGCCAAGGTTGTCTATTTAGGAAACTAACACGTGTTAGCTGTTCAGACAAGTCAAGAAACAAAACACTTATTTGCATATGGCAATCATCCCAGAAGGTCCCGGCTGTCACAGACGCTATTGCTCAGCTTCTTTGCGTAGCCAGAACTATTCTATGGCATACTGTACTGTCGTGTTGGTGTGATGTTTCTTCCCGTGTTTTCCTTACGGCTAATTTGATGTTAAACTCAATGCTGTCACCCCACTACTGAATTATGGTGGTGTGAGTAGTATGGGACGATCGCTGGTCCTCATCATGCTGTGTTGAATGTGAATCGTTATCACAAAGGTTTTTGTACTGAACAAACAGTGGAGAATGGTTTGGCCGATTGCCTTTGTTGAATAACTATGATATACCTATAACTGCTATCACTGAATCTGAGTTCCAACACTCTGTCTTTAGATCTCCCCGCTTTATCGCCAGATCAAATATATTGGAAGAGGAATTTCAATTAAAGGAGGAAGGCTTACGTTTCAGCGGCACGCTGCTAACATTCCCGAAAGGTGTCTTTCTGGCCAGTAGTGCCTAATTTCTTCCAGGTGCTTTAACAGCTCGGTAGGATGTTGGTCATTTCAGGCTATCCAAACTTGACGATAGAATTTACGTCCACTGCGATTCAGTTGATTATTACGGAACTCAAAGTTGGGATAAAAATCAGATGAATCACGATAGGTGACTGCTAATTCTGAGCGAGAAAACAATGATCAACACAATTTTAGTGATGGTTAGCATCCACTGACAGTAAAGTGTTTTTCAACGTCGATAAAACAGTGTTTAACCTCAAGGTTTCTAAAACAGTGTGTGGTGAACTCGTGGCGGTTTTGATTAAGAATTCAGGCTATTGACAACCGCTTGTGTGAATGTTCATCCTAACTACATATTGACTACACTAGTTAACCGTTGTATCTAAAAACCGATTTCTGTATACAGATTCCACACTTAACCATCTTTCCCATTACACGGGCTGCTCGTGTTGGATAGACATCAACACCGATGACGTCTGCAACACCTTGAAGCCACCAGCCTATATTTTAATTTCTTAAGAACCCACCTTAAAACCACCTTATTAGGCTATTTGTTTGACATATACTGATTATTTATTTTTTTTCAAAATGCCGTGAGTAGCTCCGTTTTATTACGTTTGCCTCAGTGAAACACTTAAACAACGCCATCCCCACCCCCGCATACAAACTAGACGCTCACCTCTTTCAGACATCAGGTTTCTCAATTTCTACCCAGCCCCCTTCAGTACTATTGTGTTGGACTGTCAGGCAGGTGGTGCGAGCATTCCAACTCTCGGTGGAGTACCTCAACACAGGGGAGGTGTGTTCAAAAACTCACAGTGAGCGGATGGAGGACGGCGTGGGCGACCGGATGAGTTATCGCTCGCCCGGACCGGACCAACGGGTGAGACGTGGCAGCCGAAATAGA
>LUCH01000968.1:120980-149758 GCA_013368495.1 Paragonimus heterotremus
TACGGTCAAAGGCCACAGTGGATAAACGGAGGACAACACGAGCGACCGGACAAGCCATCGCTCGACGAAATCGGATCAACGGACGAGGGCTAGCGGGCGGAAAACCCCCGGATAGAAGGCGTAAATCACACGCCTGAACCGGGTAGAAGTGCACACGACGTGTGAGCGGAAACCTGGGGGTGTTGTGGACTGGAGTTGTGATTCAAAATCGCGAGCGCGCGTGTGGCATGGTAACCAGCGCGTTGGACAATAAAGATTGTGCCTTATTGAACGCCTTTTCGATACACTATGTTCACTCACCCCTCTTCCCTTGGTAAACTAAGTAATTCATCCGTCAAACTCCTCATTATCATACTCGGAAAACAACCATGAACTATAGCCATAGTCTATAACCAGCCCGTAGTATAGGAAAAATCCTGACCTCCTTCAGTCGCCACAAGAGAGGCTTCAGATAGCAGTGGCAGTAGCGTTTTGACAACTATTAAAGACTACTTACGTAAATGCTAATTCAGATCAGTCAGTGTACTAGACCCACTCCACATACTAAGGTCTACATAAGCCTCTGTCACCACGTTCCTGGGTCATCTAGCTGCGTTACTCGGTACATCAGTTCTCTGGTGCATCGAATGCAAGCTGAATTTACGGCTCACTATGAATTATTACAGCCAGAGCGTCGAAAACATCTGAAAAGTATATCTGTGTGAATTGTACTTGGGAGTATATTTAGGATACTGACACCAATTTGTACTTTGTACGTGCCCCGAAACGGATCAGATGGATGAGCGGCAACAAAAAATGAAGTATGACTCAACACGAACCAGGAATATACTCGTAAAGCTATTAAAGACTTGCACAGCCCGCCCACTGACTGCAGAGCATATTGGCCCATCAGCGCAATTCATGACATCACATTTAATCCAGTGAGTGTGTGACATTACTTAATCACTTAGTAATGAATGAATGACAGTAGTATTCATGAGTATAAGGGCACCAAAATGCGTCTGGTGGGTGTTAAAATGACGCCTGTGACCAATTTGAACGTTTGGACGAAAACATGTCTCAAGCATTGAATCTGCACTATCATGGGATCCATCGGCGACGAGTAGACGGTGTGCCACTTCTCACTGTTGTTGTCGATTAAACGAATGGTTAAGATCAACCTTATCAAATGACATCAGTAGATCAACTCGTCCAGTTGCATAAATTATTTTTGATGACCGTATCATGATGTAGAAGACCGTTTCATTCATAAAAGAGAGACAAAGAGATGGTCCACAACGCCTGATGAAACGCACTGTAGAAACGGAGGAAGTCGAGAAAGTAGTTGAATAATTCCGGCATACATTCGACTTGGACGGGCTCCAAAGTAGTAAAATGTTATCTATACATGAATAAGCTTTAGCAACAGTTCCTGCAGAGGGTATGTGCGAAATGTTCATTTTGGACCTTAAGACCGATCAGTACCAGTTTGCCAGACGTCCATTGGGAGAACTTGCTATAAAGATGAAAGGAAGAGTTGTCTTCTAGAGAGGCACTACAGCCAAGAGGGAGACAAACATCACCACCATTTACGCAGCCAACTATGTTAGCAAGCCACCTCACGGAGGATCGCTAGGACTAATTGCTTGCAAAAGTCTAACTGGACCCTATCTAAGGTCGTGATGTGTGCTTACTGGCCTGCAAGAAAACCAAAAAGGATTGGTCAAATGCAGGATGTGAGAATGGGAAGCGCAACAAGTAAGAACAGTAATCGTTGAGCAGTTTTTATCTAAACAAATGTCATAATACAGGGACAGTAAGAGACGATGGCCTGTTCATTTGTGGACCGCACTACTTACCTGATGAGATGCAGCAAATTTCACCCAGCAGTCTGCTGTATCTGACCTCTGTTTACTAATTCATTTCGGGCAACAACTGTTTTCGCTCTTTTTATGTCACCCAGCTGATGTCAGTTCATCTCACTAATACTTACATTCTACATCTATATTGATTTTCATATGAATTGTGACATCCTGTTTATAATTGCTGTCGTTTTATCACAGCAATACCCTTTACTCAGCCAAGAGGACAAGCTCTGTATCACTGAACGGGCCAGCGATAATTTTAGTAGTCTCAATAGACCCATCTTTCGTCTCGTACTGGTTCACCAAACTGTTGTCTTATCCAATGAGCAACTTATTCTTTATTAACAAACCTTAAATGAAAGTTTATTTCGGATACACAGTGTTTTCTATGTAATCCTGATTTCACTTTAAGGGTAAGTCGCATTAAAAAAAGAGAGTATTCTTACGTTTGGAAAATTCCTTTTAGAAAAACAGTCAATAGTCTCTTCGTTTCTAATGTCGAACCTCACCCAATTTTGATTTCCTTTGAGGCCTCAGGACACCCAGACTTACTCAGAAGTCGAATGAGAATTATCAGTGAAATAATGCAGAAATTGTATATCGTAGGATAGTGACAGGTTGCCCGAACGAACAGCCGTATATTAAATTATAAGTGTAACTTACGACTTAGTTAGCTCATTAAGTGTAATCATCGATGATCTTGGCGAATGTCGAAATGCATAACAGTTTCGAACTTACTTCCTCAGGTTCAGCCAATTCATCCAAAACACTAATACCTAGAAAGACAAATTTACCGCTTTGAGGAGTATCCAATGACCCAGGAATTTTGCCCAGCTGGGTGTTAATATGGTGGCACGGAAACAGGTAAATGTGACACTCACGTTTGTGTATAATTTTGACATTACATGTACAACGATCAAACAAAAGTAACGGGTGATACTGGCTACTGATAACTTGGCAGTAGTGAGCATTATTGTTCGAAATAATGCAGCAGTCATACAGGGCCCAATTCTCTTTGAAAGTCGATCCGATGTTGTACTTCCCATGTTCTACTCTTTTCGTAGTCTTTCAATTTTTTCATCATGTATGCCTTGGGTGTGATAATTTAAAGGGAGATAATAGGAAAAGACACCCACATATAGAATTATTTTCACGCCAGTTTCACTGAGGTTAAACCGAGTCTACTTGCTCGTTTTCCCCGTGATCAGTAACATTATTCGCTTCTCCAGTCTTATCATAATCTGTCCGGCTGAAACACAAGAAGTAACGGTATCAACCTACCCATCACAGCGCGCTTGTCTTCCGACAGTTGGAGTACTCAGATGATCTTAGCACTGGTGTAGCCACATCCCCCCTAGATAGGATTATCGGTGACTTGCTGTTTTTAGAGGAGGCTCATTTGTGAGAAGTCAGGGCTTCGGCTCGATTTGAACCAGCTACTGGAACACTATGCCCAAACGCGACAAGCGCACTACTAGCCGAGCGACGAAGCCAGGCCGGGAGCTCGGAAATTTCACATTTGGACTCTGTTACCCACCCATCTCACTGTCGCATATTGAATCCACCAAATGATTCAGTGGATCGCGTGCCACAGCAAGATTTCTCGAACAGTTCACGCTGGAGTCCACCAGCACCACTGTTGAGCATAGAAACTGAATTATTAGTAAATGGCCTCTGTCGCCGCTTCACGAAAACGTGACCGGAGTTTCAATCCCGGTCGTGACAAGGATATGCACTGCTGGCGAGAAGTGGCAAGAGTGAAACTCCAATGTAGTGTTTTCATTCGGAAGAGGTCGGTCGGATTGTCTGTCTGAATTTGTAGACTGCGACCAAGTGTGGTTGACATTCAGCTTGAAAACAAGAATGTCTAATTATACCTATTTGAAGATGGGAATATAAAGTTATAAAAATTGGTGGTGGTAACATAAGTAGTATGTGTTCGAGGGTCAGAATTCACCGGGTGCACATGACTGACCTTATGGTTGATATCACACATCAGGTATGCATACTCGATGAACCTCAATCAAATGTGCTACTGTAGGAACGGCAGATAGTGATATTTATAGACACTAACTCAATTGTGGGTTATTTGTGCAGTTTATCTCAGACTCGTTTTAGTCCGTAAATCAGTGCTGCTGCTAAGAGCATTAACTGAAATTGTGCAGAAACTCAATCTGCTACAAGTTGCTCAATGGCTTTATAATTTTACAAGGTATGGTACCATCAGTAGTACGGTTTAGTGGCCACTCTACCTGGTTTTAATCATACTGGTTACAATCGATCAGGACAATGAAATTACCGCCAGCACCTCCGTGCAGGTAACTACCAGTGCAATGAAGATGAGCGATCGTATTATACTACTCATACCGCGGCTATTCACTAGCACGACCACAGCATATATTTTGACATCGTACAATCCACAGGAGGAATGCAGGAAGAAGCATCAGAGTGCAGCATCGCCCATAATGGTCCCTGCTACTCAAAGGAACTGAGCATTGACGTCTGTGGCAGCCGAGACGGTCTGGGGCGGAATACTGCGTGCAAATGAGTGGTTTTGTTTCTGATCTTGTTTAAACGCTAAACCCATGTGTTGCTTTGTTGAATAAACAATCTTTGTGCCATCCGCGTTCTTCGATCACAAAACTAGCTATTGCCGGCGGTCTTCAGGCAAGCATTTTCACAACGGTAGAAGCTAAATCGCTGCTGAACATGCACGCTTCATTAGCTTTTCCATACACCTGGCGATTTGTCACTCGACGACGTGGTCGTGTTAACTTGGGAACCCACATGACCACGAAGCAAATAAGGAGAGCTAACTATGCTGCGATCCAAACGCTATACCACCAACGTAAGAATGATCTTGCGTTTGCCGTTCTATCTGGCAACTGGAGAACTGCCTATAAGATGAACCGCGGTCTCCCAGATAACTTCAACGAGGTACTGTCGGCTCATCCGCACGTTGATGAGCGACCATCTCGTGCGATTCTGTCTCCAGACTGGTCTCTGGTCGACCCGATCACTGGAGAAGAAGCATAACGTACCTTAAATCACATGGGAAACACCGCTCCATGTTTGGACAAATTGTTGCCTAAACATTTGAAACGTATGAAAGCTGATGCCTTGGCCAGATACTTCAACCTGTTCCTGCTGACCCAAGGTTGTTCATTCTAACTATGCCGCTCCCGCATCACGGTTGTACCCAAAGTAAACAATCCTTCATCTCCCACTGAGCTCAGACCCATCGCCGTATCTCCAACGTTGATACGTTGTTTCCACAAGATATTGGCCGATCGTTGGAATTCACGCTTGCAACTGCCCGCTCTCCAGTTTGCTCTTCTACACCTTGAAGCGACCTCCCTGCTTCATGCGCTGCTTCGGAACTCATGTACCCCATCTTCAAGTCTGTGTGCAGCTTTTATCGACGCATCCAAAGCGTTTGATTCCATCTCACAAGATTCGACTATCAGATCGGCCCGAGCCCTCGGCGCTCCTCCACCTCTAATGCATTACATTGCCGACTCCTATAGGAATGCTTCTGCCAAGCTCAGTGGCTCCATTCTCCGATCCCAGCATGATGTTCGCAAAGGTGACCCACTGTCTCCGCTTCTGTTCATCATGACAATGGGTGAGGTGACGGCCCTATCTGAACCGGAGCTCAGCTCTTCAACGACACACTGGTTAGCGGTTTCGCCTACGCTGACGGTCTGATACTTCTGGCTGAGAATCCCACACGTCTCTCTGATAAGCTTGCAGCCGCCGCTAGTGCCCTGTAACTATCCGGAGTGAAGGCCAACACATAAAGGACTAAGCTCATGGTCATAAATGCTTATAAATGTTTGAAAGCAAACGGTTTAAAAATTTTAAAACCTCTGAAAACTGCCACTTCCAAACTACCTCCGCATGGATCTAGTGAAAAATGTGCAAACTTCGGCAAATTATTGGAAAGCAGTTCAGCCAGTGGGGAGGGAAGCATACATTCAATAAACAGAAGATTAGTTCATCCGCGACTGAACAGTAGTTCAAACAAAAACATGGAGCGCAAGTCATCCATGTTCAGTTATAAAATTGTTTGCGTGAATTGACACCCTCAGTTTTTTTGCTACAGGCAACGCTGAATTAGTTCACGGATTTGGGTTAGATAAGATATAGTTTGCAACTTGTATTTATGGACAGGCGTTAGAGCTACTGACAGAAACTAAAACTTCGATACATTTGAACTTATTTGACAAGAACGACTGTGTGGTGAACCTGTTGGCTGAGTCAGATAGGTCATTCATCAGTACGACGATGGAGTATGTCCTTGACTGTCAGATTCCGAAGAGGACATAATCTGCGTACTTTAGCGGAAATGATATCTCGGGAACACAAGGTATGAAGCTGATATCAGGCGACAACACTGAGGGGGAATTACACAACGAAAGACACAAAAAATAATGTCGCGTAGAAAAAATCTTTGGCTATTTAGGCGAGTACATTGGACGTGATCTAGTTGTCAACAAGGTGGTAACTTGACAAATATTGGATTGGCTAGTGAAGGAGGAGACTATTATCTCATTTGGTGAGTAACTCATGGTCTCATTTAATGACCGGCCAAAGTGCACACATTAACGATTACTTTCTTGATTCACACTAGGTAGAAGCAAAATAATCACTTTTTATGACGTGGAAATTCGTGCGTAGATGTCTGGTATCGGAGAAGCGGTCCAGACGAATATTGGAATGAATATTCGATGATGAAGATGGTATCCAGTGAATGCAACTCAGTGTTTTTGCTCACGGTGGAGTATTTTTATGCGGCAAGTGTCTAATGCGACTTTAAAATGACCATTTTGGACATACCAATTGGTGCATAGATGACTAAACAATAAAGGCATCCTAAGCACATTGGGAGATGTTCAACCATACATAGATAAACCCAAGGGCATCGCCGAAGTGGTCGGAGTAAAGACCAATCGCAAAATTGATTGCTGTGCAGATAATTGTGGAAAACAGGACGGTCGAGGTGCTAAGTGCTATACGGTGGTGTTCAGATCAGTCGTAGTTGGCCACGAGTTTGCAACTCTTTGAGACCAGATTCGATAGCGCTGTCGATTGTCAGGAGTACATGAGGCGGCTCATGGCTGCTCGGCTTAGGACAGATGCGGTCCCCTTGAAATTTGACTTTATTCTGCCAGGCTTGTTGAATTCAACATTAAGGGATCAGGTCTGCATATCATCAGTATGTTCCTTGTACCGGTTCACCTGGTACGGGCGACCAGTCGGATAGATGTCGTTTAGGTATCATAGATCACATGATACCTCTTGTCAACTGCTGTGGCGATGACAATCCTGAAGTTTCGGCCCGAAAACTTGGAACATGAGTAACATCGAAAGTATCATGGAGCAGCTCACGGTAGATGTAGCGACAGTGAAAAACGCAGCTCAGCAAGAGTGACTCTAGTGGCTACTGGATCTGTAAAAGCAGCGGACAGTTGAAATGTGAGTGGCCCATACAGCAAAGCGCCTTTGCAAATGCAAAACTTTGTCGGTGTTCTTCTACTTTACTAAGGCCAATAGCAATGGGAGTGTTTGGTAGGTGTGTCACTCATGATTCACTTTTAATAAATCAGCTGTGAGAGAAATGTTTAGATGATATTTGTGCAGCACTGTCCATGGTTAGGTGGGGGAAAGAGAGCATAGTGAATCTCGTTTGACGGCGATTAGAACAGCTGGCGGCACATGTCAGAAATTAAGAGTACCAGGGAATACGTCGTAGTGACAGGATCCTAAACATCATTTCATACTAGTCCCGGAGCCCAATCAAAACATCAAAGGGGTTAAATTCCCAGAATCAGTTGAGATTTTGGATGACGACATTCTGCTGTTTGGACACTACATTTAGCCGGTCGCGAAACGGCCCCGGCCAATCGATCACAAAACTGCGTTTCATTATAATGTCAGTGTTCCACGATCGGTAAATTTGCAGAACACCTAACAACTGGTGATGATTCCAGTGAGTTTCTCAGCTGATCCGAACATGCATTCAAGTTGAAAGAGGAGAGTATGACCTCGTGAATCTTGCAAGACGGCGAACCACCTCGTGGGTGAGTGAGAGAGCAACGCATGAGGGGATCTGCAGTTAAAGAAACAACTAGTCCTTGGTGCTGTTGGTGAGGAACGTTAGCAGAGAATTTCGATTCTGCGTGAATCCTTCACGCTTGAGCAAATCAACACGGAAGTGTTCTTGGCAGTACAACGAGTCGTAGACATTTTTAGCAAGCTACGACGGTCAAACTTACTCACAGTGACTGACCCAGGCTCAGGTTAATGAGGCATAACAGCCAAACAGAAGTCACACTGAAAGTAAACCGATGGAAGTTCACACACGCGTTCTGTCTATTAGGAGTATGTTCCGGCACTTAACGATGAAGTGACTATGAAGTCTGGACAGTCTGGTCACGTACACAGGCAATATTATTAGCTACAGCAAATCACAGCCGGAATATGCAGAAAAGCTGAATATCTTGTGGCAGATTTGCGAGACGGGTTTGCACATAAATGCATCCAAGTCCTTATTAGTCGGAACGTTAATAGAGCTCTTGGAACTTGTAGTGTGACAGGAGGAAATAAAGCCGTCGATAGAAGGAGTTGGGTCAGTCAATAACGAACCCGTACTCACTCCAAAACGAGCGTCGAGACAAGTTTCTGGTTTCGCGCGATACAGTAGTCAATTGGTAGCATAACCGGTACAGGTCATGTTGCACCACAATGGGTGCCTCCAATGATTGCCTAAGGTCAAAATATATTTAGCATGGTCAAGTAAAAAAAGTGACCAGCAGCAAATGATGTTGAAACTCCCGAAAATGTTCACGAGATGCACGACCGCCAGCGAGGAAATGAGACTGTCTTAAGAAAGAAAAGTGGAGTCAGCGACCTCGCAGGCAAGGTATTGACTCCGGCAGAACGTAAATATTCGACGGTGGAGAAGAAGTTCTCAATGATCGTTTGGATGATAAATATTTGGGCATCAAACTTTTAGGTCGGCACTATCGTGTTGAGACTGACCTCAAACTGTCACAATGGATTAAGGTTGTAAAAATGCAAGAGGGACATTGACAAACAGAACAGGGAAGTCAGATGACGGATTGGTTATTGCACGCCAATATACGAGAAGAATTTCCAAAAGTTGCAACCTGAGTAAACGTTTTCATTCATGAACAAGATCCACGATCGATGGTGAAATCACAACGACAAAACGAACGACGAGGATATATTCCCTACCAAAGGGAACAGGTATCCTGATCAAGTGACTCGATAAAGGTTTAATCATATTCCATTCATTTCAACCCTTTCATGCCGGAGTCCGGAACTAGGGGCTGAGATTTGCAGCTGTACGCGTTCCAACTATCCCCAAGAGTTTCAGACAGTGGTTTGTTATAATACATTATAAGATGACACATACTGACTTTTCCCCGCATATTGTGTTCTGAAGCAAAGAACACATTAACCGCTGATTAAGCTGACCTACCAAAAACAACCGATTCCATTGTTTAATGTTTCGGAGTTATGAGTTTTTGTCATCGTGTCGAAAGGTAACCACTATTTAGTCATTATGATGGGATAGTTTCCTCGAGGGGACGGGGCAACCATTGTCCAGGACCACAAGATCCTCACAGTATGTAAAACGGTGGTAAGATATCATAGCAAATGTGTATCATATGATTAATATCCACGTTCCGAATCCTCCTTGACGAGCTGAAAATCGTGCACATCTGAACGATACCTTATCATTTCCAGGCAAAAGGGTTGACTATACGACACAGCTTGGCGATTATAGGATGGTTGGATGTCAAGAGGAACAGCTTTGAACCGGTACTTTCACTGATCTTATTGTCTAATTGCCAGTCCATCCAGGCCAATAGACGTAAATAATCATATCCACTTATATGTGACAGAAACTTATGTCTACCAGCTGAACAAAGCATCGGGAATTGGCCATGCTCTTGACTTACCTCAGCAGGAATCACAAGGAAAATAAGGTTGGTAAATGTTCATGCCAGATCAGTTCAGTGGAAAAAATAAAACCCCATAAGCAGAAGATAAGTGACAGACATTCTACAATAGCACAAACGTTTATTACAAGAAATATTGGAACGCAAGAGGAGGGGCACGGGGTCAACAACATTGCTAATGAAACGAGGGGGACTATACACACGAATCATAGAAATCGAAATTGTACCTACAGTACGCAGTAACACGCTTTTGGAGAAAAAATTGAGCTGCCCAATCAGTGTGGACTTACCTTGAAAAAAAAGCAGTATTATTGTTATAAGATGTTTCAAACTTCTGCAGAGGGCCTCGTCAGTTGACTAGGGTATTATCATTTTGAAATATCCCATTAGGTTCGATAGACCAAACCGATGACGGAGGTCTTTGTAATGTCTTGCATATCAAACCATCAGTAATAAAATCTAGAATTCCAGTTTGCTCCTGCCAGCTGACTGGAGAGCAATTCATACATGGATTTAATTTTACAATGTTGGAAGCTTAATGCAACCGTTATATCATACATCGGAATGTCTGCACACACACATGGTTGACGGCTTTTCACAGTGACCGAAACCAAAAGATGTCTGAGCTTTAACCATCACTGCAAGTGGCTTGTGCTGCACCACTTGCGATTCCACCCACACACCACGTATCCGGTGTAAACCCGAAAGAATAAGACCAGTAGATGTGTGAGTGAGGCCTTTGGGTCCAGCCGGCTAGTGTTCGTTAACCAACTCATAGATTAGCACCAGACTGAAACCCCTATCTCTCCGGGAAAATAAACGGAGAGAGGGACTGCAATGATATGATCTAAACTGTAAAGAAAGATATGTAAAATATAATACAAGAAACATTTTAGGGTACGAGTGTACGTCACTACATTCCAGAGAGGATAAGAATGAAGAACAAAAGTTAGATTGGACTACGAAAAGAACAGGCAAACGATTCGTCATAAAATACATAGACAAAGCTGACGCAAAGAATGGGTAAGAGACCGCAGACATTCAAGTTTTTGAAAAAAGGAGCGGATTAGTTGCCAAACGACCATGGTTTTGGTCAAAGTACTCATTAACACTGATATGACCTACCTGAGCCTAACGTACTCGTTATCTCTTCGCCAACGGTGCATTATGAGTAGGCTGGCGACCTACTAATCCCGAACGACCAGCGCATTCGCGGCCGCACACATCGCAACGCCATATAGTCATGTCACCACGACCTATTGCACCGATATTTCCCTTGCATACCGCGCGCTTTCGATCTCGAGCGCACAAAAACTGCCGTTGAACTCGCGCACGCCCGTCCGAATTGTATTCCTCCAGGCAATCCGGTTCAACGCTAAGTCTTCCCAACATCTAAAATCAATTTTACAACGTGAAAGGCTTACCTGAACAGCATCCTGGTATCTCCGCTTTTGACCACCAGAGTTTCGCTTACCTGATCTCAGTTGCCCACACAGCAGCTGCTTCGGAATGCGGTCATCGACCATCCGACGTACTTGACCCAGCCAACGAAGCTGGTTCAACATCAGCATGGTGTCCATCCCTTTCATATCCGCTCGCCGCAGTACCTCAGTGTTCGGAATCATGTCCGACCACCGAATATCCAAGATGCGTCTTAAACACTGTAAATGGAAACGGCTCAGATAGCGCACGTTCCGCTGATACAGTGTCCATGTTTCACTGTCGTACAGCAGTATAGACAGCACCATTGAGCGGTAGACAAACAGCTTAGTGCATGGCTTCAGGCTGTGGTTCTTCCAAACACGTCTTTCAAGACGTCCGAAAGTAATACTCGCCTTAGCCACACGAGCTCTCAACTCGCGGTCCATGGACAGATCGGTGGACAAACTGCTACCCAAGTGGCGAAAATTCGCGCAGCTGCCGACAACATATCTATTTAGGCGGATTTGAGGTAAAGGTGCACAGACATCACCCCCGCCCAGACACACACAGACACGCAGTCTTTCATTCAGCTTTCTGTGGCTAAATCACGAATCATAAGACTGCCTCTTATAATCCAAACAATTGTAAATTTGTGATATGACTGTCAGAACATCAAGCTCAATGGAATTGTATTGAGTCGAGTGAGATGGAGACTGGATAAACGAACGGTATTTAGTCAAAGTGATGTAAACAACCGGTATGAAGAAACCAACAATACGAACAACAATGAACCACTTTATTTGCTTTGGACAAGAAGAAGACACTCAACTTGTGTTGTGGGCTAAGAACGCGGATGGCACAAAGGTTATTTATTCGAGAAAGTAACACATAGGTTAAGCGGTTAAACAGGACCACAAACAAAAACACTCATTTGTATACAGTAATCGGCCCAGACCGTCTCGGTTGCCACAGACGCTAGACCATTTTGGGCGATGCTGCACTCCGATGTTTCTTCCTGTATTTTTTCCTGCGGCTACTTCGATGTCAAAATATACGCTCTGGTCCTACTACTGAATAGCAGTCTTGTGAGTAGTATATTACAATCGCCCATTCTTACTACACTAATACGCACGTGAAAGTGTGACAGGTTGCGAGTGAGAGCCGTGTTCTATTCATGTCAGGTTCGAACTAGCTGACCGATGATAACTGTTATGGTCAACCGTGTAAGAAGTGTCATCGAACGCATGCCAGCCGGCTTAAAGTACTACATATCCAACTGGGGATGTAGCTGAAGGGAAATCCTTGTTTCCAGCAAACCATAAGGATATCAGAAGTAATTCGCTAGGAGGGATGTAATAGAAGATCGATTCTTTTGTAAAGGCAGGAGCATAATAGACTGCTCACAACCTCTGCAAGTAGTTTGCCTACACTGTTGACTACTATCTTAATTTATACGACATAGACAAAAAAGCACCAATTGTTTTGTGCACGGAAATCCATGAACGGATGAGCGAAACAGGAATGACGGCCCACTCATATATTGGTCCGTTGGATAATGAGAAAGACGGGTAAAACATGCAAATGGACGCTTTTGTTCATCACAGTGCATCTATGCACTGTGTGCGCTATTTCCTTAGTATGCTAACCCATGATACTAGCGTTTGTGCATTCCCGCCACTGTGATGTTGGAGTGAACTGTGTTGGACGGTTCGTAAAAGTTAGGGAAGGCGAACGGATGTGAAGAATTGGGAAGTTGAGAAAAGGATTGCCGAATAGATGTCATCATCGAACGATGAAGAAGCATTCTGACTGATGATCAGTCATGCTTAATGGCACTGATTCAGAAAGGTTGTCAAGGAACTTGTGGTAAATTCCTAATATCTAGTAAATGTGCGGTGCTTTAAGTCTTACTGGATTCACTTGTCAACACTGTATCAGACAGTACGTTTCAGTGAGGATAAATTTGAATTATAAATAAGTGCTGGCCACTTGACAGCTTGTCCATTGGGTACTTTGAGCTTAAGGAACTACCATCTTGGTATATTTCACTATTTAATAGAATGACTATTACAGTGAACGCAGTGGCGTGTGGAAGAGGTTTTGAGTGAGGTCAGTCTATAATGTAGAGAAAATTTGTCAGTCGTTATTTATAGCACTTGGTAGACTAGTTTCTTGAACACAACGGATCTCCCCGACTACCCATCAGTAATCTGAAATATCCCCCTGCAGATTTAATGAGATCAAGAATTTTGACCTATTTAGGAAGTCCCAATCACGTGTTATCGATTAAAGTTAACAAATAGTAACTGTGTTTCTTATCGAGAGGATCGAGTAACCTGATCATTACTTATAAGCGAAAGTGGTTGAGCACTCACATATGATATTTCGGTCGTGCTTAATATGAGGTCATTCGCGCAGTGTTAAAACGGTTGCCTCGTGGAAACGCGGTCGGAGTTCCAGTACGGTCGTGGCAAGGGTATGCACTACCGACGAGAAATGACAAAGGCGAGTCGTTAGTTTGATGTTTCTTTTCGAAAAATGCCGGCTGGATTGTCTCTCTGAATTTGAAGGCTGCGATCAAACGCGAGTTGTGTTCAACATGATACTTTCCTTTACCTCCATATCCTGTTTAGTTTAGAACCACAAGCATAATGTTTGTTCACAGCTTTTTCCAAATGTCCTATCATTTTAACGAATTTCTCGAGCTTCTTAAATACACTATCGACCAAATACTCGTCTCAGTGGGTTCTTGCAATCCGGTTGACGATCATAGGCCAATTTTTTACTTGTATGAGGACGCTTTCTGAACTGTAACCAACCAACACAAGCTATCATTCCAGATAAAACAGTAAATGACCAGTGTGGGTATTTTTAGGACGTATAGACGAAATCTTGACTTCAACTCAGTGCTGACTATATATGACAAACAATATCTGTGTAGAACTTGCTAAACTGGATACTAAACTGGAGTCAATTCCATTTGACTATGTTAAACTAAATCGAAGTTTACCGAAAGGTGCACAGTGAGGTGCAGCATTTTTCGAAAATCTCACACGTGATGTAGTGTGATTCGGACAACACCTGCAAAATGGATGATCGAAAGGAGGTAATTGATCATTACTTTCGGCTTTTCGAGATCCTTTGACAGTCTGAGAACGATCAGAACACTGAAATGTTTAGTCAGTCCGATTCGGTGCTTGGTCATTTGAATGTTAAGCAGAAAACCTGATTTACTGCCACACACACCAAAACGAAGAATCATCTCTATTATTCGGCTCTGCAACACTGTCAGCAAATAATGCCCCCTTCTTATTTGAACGTGATAGGCAGCCGCCATTAGTGTTACGCGTTTCGTCTCTTCAAAATGTCCGGAATGACCACGGTATATCGTCCATAAGGCGTTTATTTTCTTGCGTTCGTCGTATGTCGTTCGTTCTTGTGTTTCTCTGTCTGATAATTAAGCGTACTGTCGTGAGGTACATACGGTTCACAACATCAACCATCATAATCTGGGGAACACTGGTTCAATACTGTCAAATGGAAAATTACAAGGATGAGATACCGTAATGTTTCAAGTTAATAAATCAAGAGACGGGATTGTGGAATTCGTGAAATTGTCACAAACCTCGATAAGCCGTCATAGTCCTGGCTGAATTCCGTCGATCTTGATTATAATGCGTGGAAACAACCGGGTTGTCGAAGTAAATATTTGTAAACAATAGGGCCGCGCACAGGCAGTAGTGGTCACGTACCATGTTCTATTGGATGACCTCTTCCTAAAAGGCAGCATATCGTCAGCATGTATTGTTGGAAAAGTGGTCAGAACGGACCTAAAATGTCATAGCTCTCTCTCGTAGACTTTTACACATTCATTGGCTGAATATCCACTGTCCAGAGCTAACAGAAGTCTAATAATAATAATAATAATAATAATAATAATAATAATAATAATAATATTGAAATGATGGCCTAGCGGATAGTAGCTCCTGTTCGTAAAGCGAAGGATTACGGGTCCAATCCCCCATCCAGACTATTTCTACCTGATGAGTGTAAACAAGGACGAAACCAGTCGTGGAGCGTCGGCTTGAGGGTTAGCATCAAGAATCATTACGAACTCAGTAGTTGTTGTGTATTGTAGTGTCGCCTCTTTCACAGTATGAAACCATTACATGGGCTTTGCTGATTACCCCCTTTCCACTCTGTTCGTGAGAGGTGCGCCTAGAAACCACTTCGCTTCGTTGTCAGTTCTTCATAATGGATGGTGATTTTCCCGACTAGCCAGTAGTTCGAGGAAAGTATTGTCAAGTATGATTGCAATGATAGAGAAGCGCCTACAGTTTAAGTGGGTTAGTGCGTTTAGATTAGATGAAGCAACGGTAGCTGGGGTGGCAACCGGAACCGGTTAGATTCATTTGGAGTGATACACTAGGAAGTGCTCCGGGGATCTGTTTGGTGTAAATTGAGCACCATTCACACTTGATCATGGTTTTCGCACTCAGATAACCCAATAGGCCAACTTCAGCCCTTGAGTTTTTTAAAGCCTGTGGCAAACTTATTGAAAGTTGCTTAATTTTCAAACAATTCGATAAGGAAACATTCAATTGCTATGCGTACTATGGACTATGGACTCAGCGCCATTGCCCGAGCGATTGGCTCAAACTGCCGAACTCGGTGCCGGTTTTCAACGTGCCGTCTGACTATTTATCTCGCTCACTTAAGTAGTATGTTGGTGACGCGAATCCGTGTTGCCAACGCAGGTCAAGGTGCGCTCTCCACCTACACGATCGGCGGCCAAAGCCAATGAGAAAGGCGATCGCAAAATTTGCACGTCTGCCGTATGCTGATTCACGCACGACGGGAGGGCCCAGTGAGAGGACGATAAGCTGTTGGCCTGAGAATCAATAGAATGTTTTTGTCACCCTCGTCCGAAAGTTTATCAATATTTATTTAATTTACGGAAAAAGGGTACAAGTTACTAAAGTACATTTAACATATTCATGTATAGTTTGATGAATTAAATACGAAAATAATTAAAATACTGAGTAAAATTGAGTATGTAATGAGAAAATAGCCTTTAAACAAGGAAAACTTCACACACCGCTTCTCAAACGAACGACACGATTACTCAACTGGTTGTATCAGCAAACAGTCCATAATTTTTCAGATACCCTTCAAACTCTATCAAGTATGTACGATAAACATTTATTTCTTTATTTACTTCAAATTGGTTGAGTTACTGAAGATAATTTTCAAAATTTACGTATAAAATTTAATAACGTAACCTTACACAGTTTGAATTTTACAAATCTGACAAGAATAAGGTGTTTGCACTATTTCACTTCAAAATCGTCCATATACAGGACATACAAACTATCGGGGCAGCTAGAACTGTTAGTTAAATGGCTTTGTGATGCGCCCGCAGTCGTGAACTGACGTATGGGTGTGCAGCCGTTTATAGCTCTTGGTCTTTGCGATTCAGACGCCCTACGAAGCCGTTTGCGAGCATCCAACCCGGGCATTTGATCAAAATGTGCGCGTGGTTTAAACTACAGCTCTGCTTACGCTACTGAAATGCGGTTCCTACTTTCGCTTTCACCGTGCCTGCGTATTTTACAAACAGCTTTGCACATCGGAGTTTTTTTAATCGTTTTGTATCTTATAAACTGAACAATGGAATATCCTACTACGAATTTGGGCAGTGGACAACCAGGTTATCAACATCCTCAAGATCAACCACTGATTTCACCTGGATGTAATTCTCAGCCTACCACAACTGCCTTTCCTGCCCCAGAATCTGGTCCACACCATCGCACTTACGCTTCGTATCAACAACCATATCAGCCACCTCATGAATATAGTGGGATTCCAAATGCTCACCCTCCACCTAATCCTTCCACATATTACTCAACGGAGAGTCATGGGCAGAGCTTGACTTTGAATCAGCTTCTTCAGCAAGGTAGTACTCCTGGAGGTTATCAAATACGACCTCATAGTGGTCCACCAGGACAAGCGCCATACCGATCGTACGAACCATTCCCTTATGGATATAAACCTGGAATACCCGGGGGCGTACCAGATCGACCTCAGGTGGGTAAAATATTGTCATATATCTTATATTTGTACCTGATAGCCCCGTATAACTGTTTCCTCAGCTATTCTTGTCACTTGTTGCGGCTAATACCTCCTTTTCGGGCGGTTTGCTACAGCTTGTATAACGTTTGAAAAGATAGTATGTGGCGATCCTGTTTATTTATTGCTGACTATGTCAGAGTTCTGATCGCCATTTGCACTTCTTTTGTTTCGAACTTTTGTGTGTGCTTGAACGAATGGGGATACCGACAAGTACTCAGCGCACGCGAACGTACTGTAGGGAACTAGCCCAATACAAAGGCATAAACACGAATAATCAATTCCAAATGCAATCGCTGAATAGCTCGCTATAGACGATTCTGATCTGTGTGGAACAGTAACAAAGGAGACGAGACGTGCACACAAAAAGTGTATTGCCAAGTAGAGTCAATTTAAACAAGTGATGTTCATTATGTACAAGGACAAGTGGTGTAGACTGTATATAATAATAAAACGAAATATGAAATTATTTACAATATCCTGTAGAAACCCTCTTAGAGCGTTATGAGGATGAAAACGCCCGATAAAAATGTGGAAATGTTAAGCACAATACTCTTTGAAAACTGTTGGCCATCTGACCGTCCGACCTGAACGAGTGCGGAGAGGATCAACAGGTGTTTTCGGGCTAGACTGGGAAGGTACGGCCTATTCCTTACACATGGGCTAGGTAGACTGCGAGTCACTAGGAATAGCATCGACCTCAGAAGCGGTGGTAGGATATAGGTGGGGTTCGACATGAGCAACTTTGTCTGTTCTCCTGAGAGTGACATTACTGTATGGTGGGATCTATTCCTATCGATCGCAAAAAATTGGGGAATCGTCTAATCACACGGCATGGTCTGGAGAAGGGCCTAAACGGCGTCGACACGAACGAAAACAAAATCATAAAAGTCCAAATTGGGGTGCTTTTGTTCTTGGTTGGAGTTTATTGTAGTGGACTGGGACCGAATTTTCGCCATGGATGAATTCAGCTGTTGCACGGAGGTGGTAGCGTCAAAATTAATTTGGACGGTGTTTGTAAGGGATATCTGGGTACGCGCTAGAACCTCATCCACTAACAATTTAAAACGCCTTTCCTGAAGAGCAGTCGAAACGTAGTCCCAACAGGCATCGAACTAAAGAACGCAGTAGGGTTTGGAAACAAACCGCCCAACAAGTCAATGATTTCCGTGATTTCAACTTGGAGAGAAGTCCTAGTCGAGGGGTCATCGATTGGAGTTAACAGACAGTAACTGTGTCTCTCCTCGAGGCGATCGGGCAACCTGATCATTATTCACAAGCGAAAGTGGTTGAGTGTTCACATATGATAATTCGGTCGTGCCTAATGTGAGGTCAATGGCGCAGTGGTAAACACGGTTGCCTCATGAACTGAATGTCCGTGGTTCAAGTCCCGGCAGTGCTGATGATATGCACTACTGACGAGCTCTAATGAGAGCGAAACTCGAGTCTAGTGCTTCTTTTCGAAAGGGGCCGACTGGAAAGTCTATGGGAATGCGACAGCTGCGATCAATTGTGGGTGATGTTCAATCTATATGAAAATCCAAATCCCCTACTACTCATCATTAAACCATGTACTCCCAGCGGTGTTTGGCAATGCGATAAGTAGTTAGTTTTAACCTAGTCTGGGACCAACGGCAGCAACCAAGAGAAGAAAGGAAAGAAGCGCGAGATGGGCTACAGCCCACTCGGCGATACTCAAGAGCGCACCAGGCGAAAGGTGTGTGAAACCTTCTAGTGCGTTAAACAACGCTCGAAAAGGTTCGGATTAAACGATTGTGAATAATGGAATAGTAGATGAGTCGTTAGGAAAGGGGGTGAGCATTTGCTGCGTGCAATTAGTTGCACGACTGGAGAAAGTGGCACTGAGTTCATATTAGGCCTCCTATTGCAGGCGTACACCTAGTCATGCGTACAGAACAGACAAGTGGGAAAACACGGTTGTAGCTGGGATCTTTAGGGAAGTCACACGATCGCTGGTCACTACACGGGTTAAACCATCAATGCACGTCAATGTATACCGATGAACTTTTGAATACTGCAACGGCCCGACTATGGCAACATGAATCTGACTGAAACGTGCGTCGGGGTTAACGAATGTGTCGGGGACCATTATGGTTTACCGGTGGACTTTGCTACGTTGATAATCAAGGCAAGTTCCCGGTCAATCTCGTATATCCTTGTTCATGTGCGGTCATACAAATCGATCTGAAGTCAGCTTGACGGTGGCACGAGTATTAAAATGAGACATACGGTGGAGACTGTTAAAAGCAGAACGTCTGAAGTTTAGTGGCTCAAATGGACGAAAGCTGATTGTGCTGGTATCCTATATGTTTGTGCCTTCGCAGTTGATTGGAGGCAACTCGCGAGGTTTGAGCGAAGAGAAGGTGCGGCAGTGCTGCATTGTCTTATTCTCGAGCTAATTCCTTCAAATCAACGGTGTCAGTTCGGTGTGGACCACTTAAAGTAACTCTGGACAATGCGTCGACGACGGCGTTTTTATCTCCCACCATATATCGTATGTCTGTTGTGAACTGGGAGATGTAGTGCAATTGTCGAATTTCCCTCGGAGATTAACGGTCAGGCTTGCTGTTGAAAAAATAAATAAGTGATTTGTGATCTGTTAGGACAGTAAAACACCTGCCTTCCAGCCCTTGACGAAAGTGTTTTTAATAGCGAGAAAGATAGCCGGCAACTCGCGACTGTAGGTACTTTAGCGCGTTTGCGCTTGTTGAAGTTTGCGGGAGAAAAATGATAAAGGCTAAACTTGACTGTTCACGATCTGCTGCAGACCCGCGCCGACGGCTGACTGCGATGCACCGGTCTGTAAAATGAGATCCGAACCTTCGTTTATACGCATGTTTGCAGAGTCGTCACTTGTGATAACGCGTCTGGCTGCGAGAAATACAGCCTCAGCTGGGAGTGGTAAAACACAATGCTTGAGATTATCCCTTAAGAAATCTGTAGGGGTTTCAACAACTCCGACCAGTGTGGGATGAAACGGTAGCAGTAATTTACAATGCCTAGAAACCGACACGGGCTTTTCTGGGCTTGTGGTGCTGGGTAATCTGTAATGGTAACGTTTTTCTCTGGTAAGGGTTCAATACTGTGACCAGTGATTTGGTGCCCCAAAAAATCTATGGAATCTGTCTCAAAAACGCACTTCGTCGGATTTAGGGTTATGCCATACTACCCAAAACGTTCAAAAACTGCACGGGGGTGTGAGATGTGTTGACATTCGTCCTTGCTTGCTAGAAGAATGTCGTCGATACAAATAAACACAAAGTGCAGACCACGGAGGACGGTCTATGAACCTCTGAAAAGTCTGAGCTACATTTCACAACCCAAATGGAATGCGGACAGATTCGTGCAGTCCAAACGGGGTAGTGATTGCCGTCTTCGTTACGTCTTCTGGGACTACGGAGATCTGGTGATATGCCTGAACCAAATCAGACTTTGAAAAAGTGGTCATGCCGTGCAGACCGGTGGAGAAATCGGGAATATGAGGTATTGGGTACCTGACAGCGATGGTGGCGTTGTTTAAAGCGCTATAGTCACCATACGGACGCCAATCGCTGGGTGACGTTTTAGGTACCATATGCAAGGTTTGGGCCCAAGAGTTACTGGAGGGCTGAATGATACCGAGTCGCAAAAGGTTATCGAATTCAGCTTTGAGGGATTTTGAGTTCCTCTGGTGGTAACCGACGGGGACGTGCGGCGGTGGGTCGTCCTTTGGTGGTAATGTGTTGGGGAACGTCGTGTTTTACTGGTGACAGTGAGCCTGATGGATTGATAATGCGTGGAAACTGTCGAAGTCTGGTCAAGCCGAACGTAATCCCATTGAATAATTCGATGTGGCCTTTCCGTGTACGCACATAGCCGTTGTGCTGTCCAGCAGTTTCCGACTCCTTACGTCCACCACGTGTGCAAAGGAGGTGAGAAAGTCAACGTCAATAATTTGATGTTGTATATTTGCAGCGGTAAAGGTCAAGTAGAATTACCGACGGAGACCAAAGTCGAGAGTGAGTAGTTTCTCCTCGTAGGTCTGTGTGCCAGTGCGATTGGCGGCCTGTAAGGCATACAACACCGGTTTGAAATTGTTTGTCACCAGTGGGTGGAATAACGTTAACCTCAGCGCCTGTATCAATGAAGAAATTGAAGGACGTTGAACGGTCGTATACATAAAACGGGCGACCTAAGTACGGGTCAGTGGCAGCCGTCGCCATTACTGACTGGCTTGATCGTTTCCCGTCTGGTTCTGACCATTCCGAAAGGAACAAGACTGGTTGAAACGAAGAGCACATGTACCAAACCGACGGTGGTGATAACACACACCCCTATCAAACAGTCGTGTGCACGACCTATTTCGTGAGCGGGACTTTGAGCGTGCTGATGTCCGTTTGTCCTCTAGCAGTTTCGTTAGAGTGGCTAGCTGTAAGGACATTTGTGAAAACTGCTGTCTCAGGTTTGAGACGTCCTTCTAGAGAGTGTCGCGGCTCCAAGACGCTTGCAGTCGGGCTACTTGCTGAGGGGCATAATTGTGACGTACCTGGTCAACCAACCGTGCTGGTTTGGTCAACGGTGTGTCCTTCTCCAAAACAGCCAACGTGTGACGGAGCTCGCGTGGGAGATTCTGAAGCCACAACTCGCGCAACACTGGCTCGTTGATTGTCTGCTTGCTTGAACCAGAAGGTTACGTTTTCGTGTCATGTCGGGCTCACCGGTTTTAGTGCCTACGTGCACCAAATGAACGCTTCCCCAAGTATACACAGGACCAGACGCAAAATAAGAATACAGATAATTGCAGGAGACCGAATGTATATTATGCGATAGTTACAATAGGTCTCAGTCAGTGCCAAACGACACCGATACGCGGAAGTAGCTGGGGAGGTTAGGGATCCGATCGTCAAACGCGCGAGCAAGTTAAAAGTGTGTGTATGGCGCTACTGGGGCTCATAGGGCAACAAACTTGCAAACAAAACGCGATCGCCTGCAGCAAGCAGATGGCAGACAGATATCCTTAAGATCCTGTGTACAATGTGAACCAAGGTTTTGAGAAGAATTTTGCACATCGTACAGCAGGCGGACCAGGGTTATCTCCAGGTCACTACAATACGACTCACGCCGGGCGCTTGCCTGTCGTTCCGCTGTATTGTCGTTTCGTTATTCGCTCTCTCACGTTGATTTCGCGTGTCGGCATTGCACTGCTTGTTTACTGATTTCTATTTTCAATCTGTTCGCTTGATCCTACAAGTGTCGGTTATTCGTTGTCAACTCTGGTCTTCCATTCACTTAGCCTTAGTATCGTCCTGCGTGTAGTTTTGTTCTACCTGACCGGCACTCCACGGCGAAGCACAATTTAAATGGCTTCTCGGTTCGAAAATTGCAGATCTTTTTGGAGTTATCTGTTTGTAGCTTCCACAAATTTGCACTTCGTCAGTCCGAGTGCTTTCCTTTTTCACACGCACCTTTGGCTTCCATTGAAACCTTGATGTTGTTTGCAATCTTTATTCTGCTTCGGGATCCCGTTTGTTCAGTAAACGCATTTCTGTGTAACCTATCACAGAGGACCCCGTACGGACTTTTTTCAGATGCTCAGTTCACTACATTCCGGATGCCTTTTTTCAATATATTTGGTGCATGATCCCGCCTTCGTAAGCAGGTTGTTGTTTGTCGACTTCGTCCCTAACTATTTTGATGTCGGCTGATCGACTGAGGCAGCGATGTTAAAAGCTTGGAAGCAGCTGTATGCTTGTTCGTGCGAATGGGTTGAGTTTCTGGATTGTACAGAAAGATTTATCACATTTGTATAAACCTTCACATTGGTAAACAAGTAGACATTATTATGATATAGGTGACGACGGTTGGGATTCTGGTTTCTTCCTTCATTATCCCCGTATTCATACTGACGGCGACAGTGCAAGCTGATGTGATGATGCTGTCTTACATTAACCGCCCATCTGCGTTACCTGTTCTGCTTCTTGGACCCAGTTGTGCTTTTTGGCCTTTGTCCACAAGTCAACTGAAAGTGAGGGTCCGAAGGGACATTTAACATCTGAGGTGCAAGGAATCACCCGACTCAAACCATCGTCCTTCAACCCTTTTTAGAGGTGGCTAAACCACGGTCGTTAGAAGGTTGTTCATTCTGTTATTCACTGTTTTCAATATTAGTAAGCCCCTTCTTTTGAAAATCGGTAATTACTCTCACCCTTACAGTTGAACTGCGCAACGTATACACAAACCGCTGAGAAGTCAGTGTGATTTCAATTACACCTGAGCTGTGTGTGTATGTTTTCCAGCGCGGGTAATATGACGTGTGGAAAGAACAGTGTCACGAGCCCCCTATGTAGTGGACAAGTGGGTATGTGTTAGACCCTCGTCCACTAACAATTTAAAACGCCTTTCTTGAAGAGCAGTCGAAACGTAGTCCCAACAGGCATCGAACTAAAGAACGCAGTAGGGTTTGGAAACAAACCATATATTCCCAGCGGTGTTTGGCAATGCGATAAGTAGTTAGTTTTAACCTAGTCTGGGACCAACGGCAGCAACCAAGAGAAGAAAGGAAAGAAGCGCGAGGTGGGCTACAGCCCACTCGGCGATACTCAAGAGCGCACCAGGCGAAAGGTGTATGAAACCTTCTAGTGCGTTAAACAACGCTCGAAAAGGTTCGGATTAAACGATTGTGAATAATGGAATAGTAGATGAGTCGTTAGGAAAGGGGGTGAGCATTTGCTGCGTGCAATTAGTTGCACGACTGGAGAAAGTGGCACTGAGTTCATATTAGGCCTCCTATTGCAGGCGTACACCTAGTCATGCGTACAGAACAGACAAGTGGGAAAACACGGTTGTAGCTGGGATCTTTAGGGAAGTCACACGATCGCTGGTCACTACATCTTGGTTTAATCCAGGTGCCTTGGGCTTTGACCAAATTTTCACCCTTCGTCAGCTTTACGAACATCACCACGGCTCCCAACAGTGAACAGTTTTTGTGTTCTTAAACACTGTCACAGTTCCCAGTCTTGTTAACAGCTACTGTCAAAAATGTCTGCTGGAGCATGGCATGCCTGATACATGTGTGCCTATTCTACGACCAATATACGGTGAGATGTCAGACTAAGGTGGGGCCATGGCAACCCACCGTCATCTATCCCCGTCTCCGGTGACGTGTAGTAAAGTTTTCCTATTTCTCTCTCTTGGTTTTGCAATCGAAGATATCCCGTTGGTTATGAATGATCTTCAAAGGTTTAGTGGAACTCCTCTCAGTGAACATCGTTGGTGGCGGCCGTGCACCCCGTCGCTCACCGTCCCATCCACTCATTGCCACGAATCTTGGGAGGTAAACTGTTCCGTGAATAAAATCCCCCTCACTTCACTGTCCCGCTGTTTTCTCAACGTGCTATCTAGGATGTCAATCAACATCCATATTTAGTCTAACGGCGGACTGTTTATTAAGCATACATATATTTGCGAACTCGTTCCTACAGATCGATGCTGCTGATGTTGCACAAAGACCGTGAGCACTATTTGGTCGAATAATCGGAATAGATGGAAAGAGCCTTTTTATCTAGGAATAGCAGAAGGGTTTCTTGATCCGTGGTTGTGCCGGTCGTCGAGTTGGTGTAAATGACCATATGCGTAAAAGCTGGTTCACTTATCACCAGTCAGTCGCGCCGACTTGACAGATGAGCTGAACATTTTGAAGAACAGTTCAGCCGGCTTCAACCAGACTGTGTGGAGGACGATACCCGAATGATCAATTATTGCATTCCAGACGGCCCTCCATCTGAAACAGAAGAAGCCATGGAGCTTCTGAAGCGTAACAAGGCTCCTGGACCGGATCTCCTCTCTGCCTCTTTTCACCATGATGGTGGGTAGAACGTAATATCAGAACTGATGAAACTGCCCCAGACGATTTGGGAGTCTGAAGAGGTACCTCGCGATTGGCGCTTATCAGCAGTAATTCCCGTTTCCAAAAAGGGGGCTCGAAGTCTGTGTGTTAACCATAGAGGCATCAATCCAGTGTCTATTGTGTTCAAGTTACTCACTGGCCTTCTAATAAGTTGACTCGGTAAACCCAGAGGAAGTCGGGTGTCTGAAGAACCGGTAATATTGCAGTCTGGTCGAGAGTGGGCTGATCACAATTTTACCTTGGGACGGATCTTGGAATATCGGCACTTTTTCAGGGAGCCGATGATCGTAGTACTTTTAGACCTAAAGACTGCTTCCGATTCAGTTGATCGTGACGTTCTCTAGAGCTGTCTTCTTCACAATGGAGTTCCAAGGAAATGCAGAATCTCTCAGGACCGGTGTAAGCAGGATAAAGGTTCATAAACAATTCTCTTGGGTGTTCATTACCTCTAGTGGTGTTTGTCAAGGGTGTCTGATTTCCCCATTCTTGTTCAATTTTGTAATGGACGATATTCTGGAGGATGTGTTCGAGGAGTTCAGTGAGCTTGGTATTGGACTTTTTCCTGGCGCCTGGTCGATCGATTAGGAGTATGCTGACAACATTGTGTTACTTACCCTCTCTGTCGAAGATCATGCTGAACAAGGTGAGTGACCGGATGGTTTGTATGGAGTGCATTTCGCACCTTCAAAGTGCAAAGTGCTGCTTCAACACTGGGGAATTTCCACTCCCACTGTATTCATTGCAAGTAATCGAGACTGTGAACAATTTCACATATTTGGGCAGCACTATTTCGTCAGCTTGTAATATTGCTGATGAGATATGAGCGAGGATAGCGAAGGCACGAGTTGCCGTTGCCACCCCACGTCATCTGTGGTGTCGAAAAGACGTACGGTTATCGCTGAAAGGAAAAGTACATAATGCTTTTATACGTTCTGTTTTGCTCTATGGTTCGGAAACGTGGCCTGTTGTCGACAAAGATTTTATAAATCTTGCTGTGCTTGGCCATCATTGTCTACACCAATAAGCTCAGATTAAGTGGACTGACCGCGTGAGCAATGTGGCCGTTCGTCGGCGCGTATTCCGGAACGCTCGGGATGCGCGATCAATTGGTCAACTAATCACGTTGCACGGCTTGTGATCGTTGGGTCACTTACCCCGTATGTCATCTGATCGTTTACCGTACCGGGCATTATATGCTGAGGCCACCAACAGTTAGGTGAAACCGCGTGGTGGTCAAGCAACAACGTGGTCACGAAATATGATGACCCTGACTGCTCCATTGAGCAGACTGGGTAGGTGTCGCTTGCCTGGCTGGGGTCCTCGTGATCACTCAAATCGCTGATTAGAAACGCTATCGGAAGTGGCGGTGTGCCGTAGTCAATAGTGTACTTGCATTCACACCATTTCTAGTTCCTCCTGTTAGTATTCTATTAGTTTTCAACCATCTTAGTAACGTTCGGATATTCCACGTCACTGTTGAAGTGAGCGACGGCCTGAGCCACAGTACCTTCCGGTCATGTTCATGGCTGTTTTGGTGATAACGTGGTTAGTTCGTAGTTAGCGTCATTTGCTTATCTGTTAGTACGTAGCATTAAAGGGTGCTGAAATGCGCTTGCACAAAAGTCACAAGTGGTGCAACGGAGATCACTTGTGGTTACATTCACGTATTTTGTATGCGTTATTAACTCGAGGGATTGAAACCGGAGGTGTGGGAGTGAATGCCATTGTAGTTCATCCGGCCAATGGTGGTCAGTCAGATGGTGCACTAGTGCGAAAATGAAATCCTCATGTCCAGAAAATACTCCATAGATACTTCTTGAAGATGAGGTCTAGGTGAAGAGGATACGTTTTTTTCGTATATTCAGGAGACCGATTGAGTAGTCACGATATCAGAACAACTTGTGAATTTGTTTACCAGGTGACGTTTCACATATTTAGGTATGGCAAAAGACAGTTTAGGATAGGGAAAATGGTATAATTTATATCGGAAATCCACATTAACCCCATGTCTTTATGGATTGCCAAAAATTCACAAAGCCCACATACCTATCAGACCTATTTTTGATGGGGTTGGTTCTCCATCACATAAGCTTGCAAGGTATTATGCAGGACTTTTACCACTATTAACGTGGAAATCGGGTCGTACTATCAAAAACTCGGCTTTGTACATATAATGAGCGCGATTTCTGTCAAGCACGATGAGGTATCCGTTAGTTTTGATATCGTATCATTATTTGCCAATGTACGCCAGACAGTAATATTAGAAACAACCAGAAAACAATTATTACGCGACATTACTCTAGAAGTAAGAACAAACTATCGGTCAGGTAGTAGCTGGGATTTCCGTATGTTTGGATATGAACTACGTTGTCAGTCCTAAACCATACATTCAAGAACACTGTCTAGACATGGGATCTCCAATATCCCATGCCTCAGCAAGCATTTATATGGAACAATTTGAGGAGAGGGTAATGAGTCAATTTGAAGGCGTATCAGAAATTGGGCGGCACCATATAGACGGCGCTTTCGTGATTATAAAACTAGATCGGGTTGAGACGTTTCTACAACATTTAAGTCGGATGTTGTGGCGATTTGAAACGTGCGTTCTCCAAAGTGTTACGGAGAGAGAATGTGAGTTACCAGAACGAAAGGCTTTATTCAACTTGTAAACAAGCCATGTAGCTGCAGTGCAAAATAGGGAACGTGGTGAATAATGTTGACGAGGGAAAAGGTACAAATGCATAACATTCACCCCCTCTGGAAATAAATTCGGCAAGACTTTCGTGAGTCATGGAGCACAAAATATGAGTAATGTGATGTAGGGATTATAGCTCTTGATTTTTCAGAACGTAGGGTCTCATTCTGTATTGCTGGCTCAGAAGAGTTTCACAGACGTGATTATTGGAATCAGTGTCACGATTTTCCTCAAACACTGATACTGAAGAAGCCACTGAGTTTGAGTTGGGTGCTTCATTGTCATTCCCTACTTCTGCTTCGTCGTTCATTACAGTATTCTCTGCAGCTGGTGTCAGATTTCGTAAGGATACTGTGTACCCACTGCCGTCGAGGTGGCGGACGTGAGCATATGTCGGATTACATTCTGCCAACTCAGCTTCCTCTATGTACGGATCATATTTCGACGTCCGGTTCTGTTTTTAGAGGAGGACTTTGTCGGAGTTCACTAGTCAACTCAGTTAAAAGAGAGATTCGTGGAAGCTGTATGGTTATGGTAGAACATTCGCTCTTATGGAGTACAGTTGGTCGCAGTGCACAGTAATAAACATATAGAATGAAGCGCATTTGGCAGCACAGTTTCCCAGGGTTCAGGACCACAGCTTTTTGATTTGAGTGTCAGCAGTATGGTTTTCCATATGGTACTGCTCGGACGTTCAGCCTACCCGTTTAACTGTAGGTTTGTAGGAACTCTCCTACAAAATCTCGTTCTAGATTCGACCAGTTACCCAATGACAATAATTCAGAACACCA
>LUCH01000969.1:11247-21453 GCA_013368495.1 Paragonimus heterotremus
TGTTATGAACATTTTGTTGGAGGTGATCACCAAAGAATGACGCCTACCCGAGAAAGCAGACACTGTAACGAATAGTAAGGGCTAATCCACTTTTACCCGTGGGCCATCGCAACACAAGTTTTGCCAATTTTCGAAGGTGATTGCATTACAGGTGCAGATGGCCCATGTTTACACGTTTCCTAAACGTTACCCGCAAAAATAAATCAAGACTTGACTGAACGACGCGGCGTTCAATATGTCGTACTGGAAAGCTGAACAGAACTGTTTTGGCAGTTGAAGAACGATTTATTTCCGGCCTCAAAACAAAAGAATCGATGTATGGAATACAAACGGGGACTTTGACATACTACATACATAGTACAAACAGCTACAAAGTAATCGCGACAATTGATGCAGGTGTGACATATAAAATACACAATTTATCACCCGTTTTCTTTATGCTAACAAAATTGATTGATTTTTTTCGGGCCTAATTTAATTAGATGCGTGAATTTGGAGAATATGTGTAAATAGTGATGATTAATCAGACTTGTATGAGTAATGAGGATGTTGTTTTAATACAACTTACATATTGAGTCAACTCGAGTCACACTGTTTCAGTCTCCGTAATCACGAATGTTCAACATGATCATATGGATAATTTTGAAAATCGAGCTTACAAGTTGTTACGCACAGAAATCAATAAACGTGTGTGTTTGAACGATGAAAAACCGAGAACAAAACACCGACAATTACTAAGATGACAGAACGATGGTAAATATTTTAACGATGTTAGGCGATATGCGACCAATATGCTGCAAAATGAACGCTGTGTACATTGATGTTCGGGTCAAACAAAACTGAGCAGACTAATTTGATACACAACGGAAACTCAACAGTAGGTTCCAGTCGTTTACAGGAGAACCTGTAGAAACGATGGATAGGCAGTACAGTTATTGTGGAGAAATGTAAATGTGGCTAAACTGTCCAATATACAGTGAGCTGATTATAGTTTCAGTCGCTTTTTCCTAAAACGTTAAACATTTAGCTGTAGTAACACGGAAAGAATATTTTTAAGAACACACAGATTGAAAGAATGAAACAGGCCTAACTGTTCAACATAATTATGATGGGATTGTTAAGCTTCATGTGCATGAAGAGTGAGATAACTGACAATAGAATCAGTGACCGAATCTCTTCTGAAGAATAAAAACAATCACTCCTGACGATTGTTAAGATTAAACTATAATTCTGTTAACGTAATCCACATGTAGAATATATCTGGGGACATACTGTGCTAACCGTTTAGAGGACCATGGAAGCGTAACACGAACATTGCTAGTTCCAACCTCAGCCAGTCTGCCTGTCTTTGTTGAATCCAAACAGAGATGAAGTCAACTACGACAGGACATCGTTTCAAGAATGATCAACCTTAACTTTGCAGACTGTTCAATAAATCGAAGTCCATAATCAACTTTTGTTCACTGAAATTGGAAGATTTGAATCACGAGCACATACAACTGTGTGAACAAGCGGCTGAATTAAGGATGGCGGTTATGTGTGACCTGTTTGTGCAAGCGATTGTATTTGAACAATGCCATTTGAGCGAAACAACCAGCCATTCAACCGTTCGTAAACAATGTTAACTAGAATTCGCTAAGAACTACAACTAATCACAAGTACGTACTGTCAATCGATCTGACTATGGTAAGTGTTTTCCGAGCATGGCAAATCCGTATTTTGAAATCGTTTGTTAGTCGCGACTAATTAAAAAAACGAACATTTTAACGAATTCGTTAGAACCCGTTGGTGCATTTCAGTAAGAAAGTGATCAACACATTTGCAGGCCGACTGGCGCCTCTTTTTATCCGCCACATGAATCTCCTCGAGAACCCAGCTTAGTTAACAATGCTTGCAGATTACCCGCATAGGACATTTCCTGCATTCCTTCATATGGTGCCCTATTGCCCTATTGTTTGACTGGGCGCCATAAGATGTTTGACGATGTAACTAGCTGAGAAGCTTCGGCTGATTGACAGATAGCTTAAGGGTATGAAAACTCCGCCCCTGATCTCCGGCTATTGACCGCGGTGATCTTCTGAAACAAAGACCTCTGCATGTCCAATAACTGTTTGCACGGTTGAAAGACAAATCGTGTTGTTTGCGTTTCCGACCTGACGGTACTCAACTCGGCACCTAACGAGTGGCGCGTGTGGCCGACCTGATATCGCATGCATAGCTCTGTACCCTGCTGGTTCATGTAAGCTGAAGTGAGAGATTGAGGTCTAGGAGACTCCGTAAACATAGTCAATCCTTTCCCGAAAGCACCGTCAGTTCAACACATGGCTGCTTTTTATCATGTGCGTCTGAGGAAAGCCTATAGGCACGAAAGCGACAACGTTTTGGCATATCTGTCTGGGATAGAGTAAACCTAATTCTAAGAGCATATATCAGAATGCAATTTTGGCGTACCTTACGAAATCCACTAACATTTGTGGTTAGTGTACTGCCGGTTGGGTTTTGAATACTTGGTCAGAGCATTTGTTCTAAGTGTTGGTAGTTAACGCTGTAGCAACCCTATCCAAACAGTAGTGAACTCAGTGGCGTACAAACTGTTGCAATGTGTGTCCGAAGCCAGATTAAACCAAAGTGAGTTACCGGATATCGGCAACCACAAACGTGAAGCTTTATCTGTACGATTCGTCAAACAATACTTTCATAGTGTATATGGGCGGTATTTCAAGTTATCCATGGGTTTGATCACTAATAAATCTGGAGTCGGTCATCGGCGTTTATGAAGTTTTACATTCGTTTCCTCGATAACATAAATCGGGTTAACTAGGCATGGTTACATACATGAATCAGCAATCATTACAGCATAACGAACGTTCCACTTCTCCGTAGAATTTACACCGGGACAGAATTGGAACAGGGCCACTTCCGTCTAAGGTATAATTTGGAAACGCATTCTCGGCACGTTTGTACAAAAACATACACAGTCGCAGATAGCTACAACAAGAAGATCATTCTACATGCATCTTTTAAACACCCCGACTACATTATCACTGCTGTTCCAGTGAACTGACTATCGCCTTGTGCGTTGAGTTATTTATTGCCTACGTACATAAACACAACAGCATTAGAAAAGTCGTTGACCAAAACCTGCGAGTGTACACCGTGCCACATGCGTATTACAAAGTGGCATACGGTGATCATGAATATCTTTTGCAGCACTGAGCTCACCATCAACATCAATCAGTCGTCTGGCATAACTCGGGAGCAGGCCGCGGAATTTATACTTGAACAAGTGTAACGAAGAATGGTTGCAGTGGCGTTAGCAACATCCCTCTCATCCAGTATGCTCGTAAAAATTATGTGACACTATGTTTCGGTACATCAATGGTCGCAAACCTTAGGGCTGGCAAAACAGTCAGTGATGTTAACGTTCTGTTTTCGATCCATAGCTTTCAGTCTAAGTCTCTGTGATGAACACAATAGCTGAATGGATACCTTTTCCTCAGATGATTTTCGTCAACAACAATCTCCTCTATACCCTTCTAGAATTTCCATTTCGCCTCCGTCACGTCTGCAAATCTCTGATCCACCTCCAGATGACACCGCGCCACAGCGACGTTATTCATCAACCGCTTATTCGCAAACATTTACTGATCACTGATGAGTAGTCGGGGATTTGGTTAATTTCAAATTGAACATCACTCACAATTGATCGCAGCTGTCGCATTCCCATAGACTTTCCAGTCCGCCCCTTTCGAAAAGAAGCACTAGACTCGAGTTTCGCTCTCATTAGATCAGTTCTTCAGACTACTCTAACCGTGTTCTGTGTAGCCCTTGTTTGTGGTAAACACTCAAGGATTTGCATGTTATTGACCTTTGAGAAAATACTGCTCATTGAGAAACAGAATGACTTGCTGCACGTGTGTCACTTGAGTTTGATTTACTAGTGACACCCGGATGACTAAACCCAGTTTGGTTGGTCCAGTCAGAGGTTTCAGCCGAACTGTGTAACTGACTCCACTTCATTCTCTCATATGGCGTCACAAACCGAACACTAAGAAGTTCAGATTTTATAGACATTCGCGTGCATGCGTCCGACTTTTTGTCTTGATCCCCAAATAGCAGGATGGTTAAACAACCATGTCACTTTACTATTTCAGTATACTGCAAAAATAATTCTATCCTACCGCAGATAAACCGTTATTATTGAAGTCTTAGCTCAACTTAACAGCAATTGTTGAACTCTTGTGATAGGGCCCTCCATTATAACCATGTCAACGTATCCGTAGACTGCAAATTGGATAATCTTAACACCGTCATCTTCCAGTACACGAATATGAGTACTCCTATTCAGTCAATAACGAATGCGTAAAATGCTATACATGTTGCCTGAATACACGCATGAACAAACAATCGTCTGTTGTATGCTCTGTTAGAGTTCAAATCTCAAGCGTGTTACGAATTCCTTTCTCTTGTCATATTAATGCTGAACCGAAGTTGACATTCTGACGTAGTTGAAATGTGTCGTCACTGTCCGGAGCAACTGAGAATCAACAGCCAAAAATTCAACTTTTGCTTACTAATAGCTGTGTGCCAGGGCAAACAGGCTATTGCATTCACTCTTCAGTACAATAAAAGAGACGAATACAAAAATCAATATTAATTCAAGTTATCCACTTGTGCACACTCTAAATCACTTGACCTATTGGACTGCGTAGGTGTATGAAAATGAAGTCTGTTTTGGTTTGCATTCACGTATACCTACTATGTTTCTAATAGACCGTATATCAATAAAATGATGCCATGATCCGTTGTTATTCATTCCTTAGCAAAACAGGCTGATCTTGAGGATGATCACTCACTTATGAGACCACGGTAATAAGAAAGTTTCACTAAAATAAACCTGTCCATTTTATTTGAAAAAAACTTGAGAACGCAATTGGGTACACATAGTTGAGATCAGTTCTATCAACTGTGCTGAGATTTAGAAGTTTGCTACGTATTAAGGACACAATGATTGAATCTAGCCTGTATAGAAGAAAAGATGTAACTGGAATGAGGCGGATGGTTTAAGAGAACATCCCAAGAAATGACATATATCAAGAGTGCTGAGTATCAAACGTTATCTAGTGAAGAAATCCCCATGGACTTGATGATCCGGTTCTCATATACCTTGGGCCGAAAACGATCAACTACAATAAGGTAAAATTCATTTTCACCACATCATTCCACTTGTCACGCTGTTGTTTTTTCTCACTTCGGTCTTGCAAGCATCTCATGAAGTTGGAAATTTGGACACATACTGATCGTCTTCACCCTGAAATACTTTATTGGTTTAGTTCGTGTTCAACACCTTGAATACCCAACATATGCCACTACCATATTGCTCACTCCAGGTGACATACTTTCGAACAACCGGTCATCGACGTAGACTGGCATGGCTCGCCTCGTCTTCTTAGGCAAATCAGCCTGAATAGAAGTTCGAGTTAATTGGCCGTACACCATGAACAGACACTTCTGGTGAGATTGGGATATGGCGAATGAGTTACCTGGCTCTATTGAATTCATTATCCAGCCCCTTTACTGGATGAAAATATATCGTCAGATAGTACTATAAAACTACTCATAACAGCTGTGACCATAATCAAGTGGTCTATCAAAAGTCGGCGACATTCTTCCCTATCATTTGCACATCGTCGAGTTGTGCGTAAGATGGCCGATAACTGATCAACATTGCGTAGGGTAGGTCCATCTACGATTTTCGTTCTTAACGATAGTCTTTCTTGGACGACTATTTTCGTAGTCACTAAACTTATGTTAGCTTTTACTTCAGCTCAATTTTGAGATCAGTAACATCAACGTATCTTCGTGATTGCTCCAGAGTTAGTTGCAGCTGTAGTACGATATTGTCAGGCCAGTCTTCTCACCGTGGATCTCCTCCAGCCTCTCTTCTTCTCCTTCACTGTTTTCATGCCTGTCTGAACGCCCCTACGACCACAACTGTTACAGGACACACCAACGGGAGCACCTAAGTGGGTTCGCGGGCCTCAATCTGACCTTTAAAACACCAGCTACACAGATAAAGTAATCAAAAATCGGAAATAATGAATTAGTTAGATAAACATGGAACGCGGTGACCAAATACACATCTGAAACTGGAGGTCATTTTTTCTAATAGTACTGAAAGAAACCTCTTTGCATAATAATCCTGAGTTACTGTGCATTTTTTAGCATGTTCAGTTCAAGAAATCGGTGACCAAAACTTGGGATCCAGAGGAAGTGAATGACGGCGAAATGATTGTGCAGCACTGAAGTTTTACAAGATTTTTAAGGGACTTTTATGGTTCTAGGTTTAAAAAGTTTCTCGAATTTACATATCTGTCTGGTGTGTTCATCGGAGTACAACTCAAAACATGGATTATGGTTTCACAGCTACAGCTTTAGGGTTTCTGTCTAGGAAAAGTTATCGGTTCCATAGAAACCGTGTGGCATCGAAGGATCCCTCTACTACCCGCTCCCCCATTGTGACCTCGAGATGTCTGCGCGAGCACCTTGAGAGACCACCACTGTAACGATCTACAGTGTAAAAATACGAACGAAACGAAAAGCAAATTTTGCCGCCATTGGACAAATACATAGTTGTGTGGTGAGGACGAGCGATCGTCCCATACTACTAACACCACCCCTATACAGTAGTGAAGCGACAGCATGGAGTTTGCCGCCAAAGTAACCGCAAGAAAAACGGGGAAAAACATCACATCAACACGACAGTGCAGTATGTCATGGAATAGTTATGGCTACGTAAAGAAGCTGAAAATTAGCGTCTGTGGTAGTTGGGACCTTCTGAAACGATTTCCATATTAGAATGAATGTTTTTGTTTCTTGTCCTGTTTGAACACCTAACCTGTCTTAGTTTCCTAAATAGACAACCTTTGCGCCGTCCGTGTTCTTGGCTCACAGCGGTTGTTCCAAGTGTGTAATTTGACAAGATTAAGCTGATCTCTTTCAAACCGAAGAAAACATCCGACCCACAAATAATAAATGGAAAATTAGATTACACGTTCAGCTGATAATGCATTTGAAAAGTAGTTATTTGTATAACCTGGCTTTATGACAGTTATTTTGCATAAATTCATTTTGTACGACAGCAAGTGTGTGTGTGTGTGTGTGATAACAAACGAAAAATGTCCTTAGTGCGTGTAACTTTGAATGTTTCTTTGGATTTTTACTGACTTGAGTTGTACATCGTCTTCCGAGATCCGTGAACGCAAGGTAATCTGAATTGGTATAATCTTATGTTCTGGAATCGAACTCTGGTTATATCAACCAGTAACCTAATAATAGTACAATTTAATATATTTTGGTTTGTTCACAACACCAAGTAATGCTAGAATGGTAGTAAACTCATCTACTGACCAAACAATCACCTTCTAATTTGAGTTCCCACTATCTCAAAAACATCTTATCGTTTAAACCTACTAACGTGTGCTGTACGATAACTAGTAAAATAATAGCAGACCACGATACAATCCGATTGTTTGGGTTATAAGCTAACATGGTTAAAAAATTCCAGACCTGATTAACGATGCCAAACAGTATAATAATTACTTCGCCTAACCTGTAATTCACGTTTACGTTCAATAATTTTTTGGGCTGATCTTGCGAAATAATCTTTTCCATACTCTTCAACGCTTAGGAAACACTCTGTATCTTCTTGCCACAGTTCCTCATCGGATTCACACCAGTGGGTGTAGTTGTCTGTAATAGTTCGTATTTTCACTTGGCTTTTTGGATAGTTTACCTATTTCGAAAACAAGTTTGAACGTTGAAACAAATATCGACGTGTGTGGAAGTCATGACTTTCTGGGGTTAAGAGAAACAGGTGAGCACCTTCGATAAAGTCAGCTAAGGTGGTCAGCGTAAACTACAGGCAGATATGGTCACGCCAACCGAGTTGTATTTAGTATAAATGAACCAAATAACGTACCGTATTAAAAAGAACAGGCTAATAATCAACTCAAGACAGCGTTGGGAATGAGAACAATGCTTGCTAACTACCATAATTTTGCTGGGTCGGGTGCACTCATTGCGGCCACTGATACTGTTGCACTGCTCGTGCTCTCTCCCACCCTTTTGAATCAAGTCAATTCAGTGACGATACCGTGACTCCACTTCCATCGGGATCGACGTGTGTTTCTCCACATGAACCTAGTCTTCATGCCTTCATGCTTACATAGCTGGCTGATTTGACGGTCTGGCGCTCTGGCCTGTTTCAGCTGAGTGGCCGGACGGGTTGTTGTTCATCGGGGGAGACTGAAAAAGCAAGCCACCCTTATCTGTTCACCATTAGGCCACAAATCGCCAAAAACACTGGACAGGTGGGTGCCAGATGGGAAGAACAGTAAATTGATTAGACCTCCGGCAAGGGTTGGGCGATGCTAGTGTGTGGGGGGGGGTGAGGAAATGTTAGGGTAGGGACGTTAACAACTTCACCTAGTGGTTGGGAGACGGGGGGTTATAGGAGGCACGAGGCTGAGAAAGAGACGAGGAGACAAGAAAAATAAGTAGTTGGACTGACCCGGAGCGAATAATTTCGGGTCGTCAGTTGAAGCGCAACATGAAAGATGGCACAACCCTGTGAAGTAGTTATCTTTATTCACGTTGAACAACTGAATCCGCCCCGATCCAGTTTATCATTGGTGTGACAGAGGTCGGGTGAATATCGAACTCACCCCCAGTTCTCGCAGACGTCAAGAGGGACACACAAGACGTCGGGCACAAGGGCGACTCACAATAAAAGCAGAGAACCGATGACGGAAAATGTTGGAAATGTCACTATTAAATTAATTGGGTGAACTTAGCCCCAAACCACCTGAAGCCTGAGCAAGCGTGAACCACTCGACGGCAGTGAGCACGTGTAACTCGTTTTGTATGTATCAGCCACACTGCTATCTTCCATTAGACTGGGCCCCGTTAAAGCTCATGACATAAAATGATATAAGCGATTTGTTCTAATTTTCATATATAATTCGCACAAACAGTATGAAATTGTTAATTATTGATGCGAGTCACCCGAAGTGGTATTTCATACAACCAACTTCTTAGAAATGAACTTTCCCGAAAACCCGTTAATTACGGACGCTCCAGTTTGGTCCGTTCTGTTCTGCACATTCAATAATTAGTACCACTCTTCCCGCTTACGAGATTCCACTCGAATAGTGTGGCTGGTGAAGAACCTGGTGACGAGTTAGTGATACTAAATCACGATATCGGTCCGGAAATATGAATAGGGAGTGATGTAGTCGACGTTTACTGCGGTTACTGCTGCATTGGAGCTGCGCAATAGGTCTATCCAAAGTGGACATAGTTCAGTGTCGGCATTTTTGCGTCGCAGTATATTGCCACTCCCCCAGGTGTAGAATAGAACGACTGTTCTTCATGGCTGCTACTCCATCTAGTCCCGAGCTTGCGCTCCACAAGCTGCGCCATTCTACACCCTCTTCACATAAACTACAACAAGCCTGTCACGTCAGAAACATGACCCAGCAGCCCAAGAAGTGTCTACGTTTTAACTGAAATGAACAAAAAACAAGACTGAACCGGGCCAGAGACCATGTGTATTGTGCAATCGTGCTTGTAGATTATTTAGACTGACGGATCTAAACCCATTTTGTGCCATCTTGCTGGAAAGTTACATAGTTCCCTTGCAAGCAGTCACTAACGCAATAATTGGCTCACGGACCACGTTGTCCAAATTGGCTGAGGTTCCTTCTATACGTCCATGGTTAATGAAACAGAACGACGTGAACCTAATGACGTGAATAAACCTTACCGAATAGGTTCTGTAACACGAGTCACGGATTCTTTCGCGACGACAAAGCCAGGTTTCAGTATTTCCGAAAGTGATCGACTAGTTCAGAATGAAACAGAGAATTCAATCCCTTCTCAAGCAGTTTTGTTTTTTGGAGTCAAACTTTACCGAGAAACTCTGAGGTCACTTTTGTTACAATGCAAGTCAATCCTATGAATCCGGCTTTGAGTTATATTAATTATGTGCTTGAAAGTGTGACGCACTTTTTTGAACTAAGGTAAACATGCTACTTAAACAAAGGTATATTGTCGCTCAAAAACCTGATAGATTCTTCTGTCTGAGTCCATTTCATGTTACAGGTAAGGAGTAGAATGAATACTACAAAACAATGACCATTTGCT
>LUCH01000969.1:23244-38173 GCA_013368495.1 Paragonimus heterotremus
AGTGAGAATATGCTTGTTGAAATTGACCTATTCCAGTGTACTTTCATTCGAACAGATCTTGCGAACTATATGGTATTCGTGCGAGCCCGTGTAAGTGGTGCAAAACTTTTAGACCCAATATTGGTCCTGTTTTGTTTAACAAACAGGTTGCACCCGATGCAGGAAGGAACTGAAGCTATCCGAAAAGAGGTTTAACAAAAATACAGATCTAAGTGATTGTTTGGCACAAGTGGGAGAGATATATTCAGTTAACGCTTCGCAGAAACTAAGGGACGAATCAGAAACTAGACTTTGAACAACTACAGTATAGTCTTTTAATGAATTAAAAGCAATATAATGAGGGTGTTTTTGTGGGCTATGTAAAACAGTTAAATATTTTACCACAAGTTCGGAAAATATAACTGGGGAATAGTAATCAGGCAATAGTGCAGCACGCAACCTGTAACGAATAGTTTTACTAGATGAAGAGGAGCTGTGGATATTTGTATTTCAAACTCCATCACTCATTTTCTACCATCTGATGCATAAGATGGGCGAATAACAGATTTTTGTTGTTCGGTGTTATTTCGCTTTTGTCTCTTATTGTACTCCCGCCAGAACTTTGATATTAGTTTGATCAAACATTTAAAGAACTTTTGCAATTAGTAGTTAAAAATTCCAGTATGAATCACGTGATATATTTCGCTTAGGTCCATATGTGGTTAGGACATTCGGGATTCCAATAGAAACCTTTTGTGTCATACAAACAGCAACAAGGTACATAAAATGTCATTCAGTCAGATGAACCCGTTTCTCAAGGAAAATCATTTCCCGTTGACCGTTTGAGTAGACTCGTTAAAGTGATGTAACATATCGTATTTGGTGTTTTGTTTTCAAAAGCGACAATCTGGCTTGACAACCACGATAACCATTAACACATTCAGAATAGCAGCAGACATGTATGTACGAGAATAAAAGCTTATATATTCTTAAGTTCGCAGAGATATATGGAAGCTAACTACAACATCAAGCGGAAGTATCCATCCGTACTTGTAGTATACTATGTTTCCCAATGGATTCCGTAGCACTCACCGTTAACAGCTTCATGAATTAGTATATGGCCAAATGTATTTTAAATGTATTTTAAGCAATACTCATGTATGATTAGACATAACTAGAACGGTATAAATGGGTTTACTCTGAGATACTTGCCTACTGGTCCAGTAGTTGTTTAGGCGTACAACCGTACAGCGTTTGGCTTGAACGTGACCCATGAAAACGGTGGCGGACTATAACTGATTGATTTGCCCTGATTATCCATCAGATAAGTGGTTCTCAAAAGAAGTGACCATAGCTTCATGCAGTTGGGTCCACAAGAGTTAGAAACGACAAATTGTAACAGCTCGAATGACCATCAGATGGACATATTGATAGCTACGATGTCCCATCACCCAGCTCGCTAAACGGTTCAGCACTAGTGGCAGTCAAATTATGGCCGACATTTTTAGTTGGACAGATTTGTCGACCGTCGGGGCCCCCGTTAAAACCAAAATAAACAATCGTTTTTTGTCGATCAACGGAAAAGTCCTTTCGACTCGTACAATCACACAGGCAAAGGTGAAGGAAGACAAGCAGGCAAATCTGTCTATCATAATCTTAAATGACCATGTGGTATGCCCCCTTCCCCAATCTTGATCTGGTTATCAGTGAGCAAGTGATTCAAGGGGGGAGGTTATGTAAATAGGCCATTTCTGATTTAGATCTGGATGGGCACCCTTTGTGTCAATCAATTAGCCACTTCAGTTCTTGACTTAACTGGTGTGACAGACACAGACTACAGTCCAGCTGGATTGTTTCGGCAAATAACAAGGAGACATGTGTGCAATTATTGTGACTTATCGGAACCCAGACAAGGCATCTGACAAACATCGTGAAAAATACAACATTCATATTATTTACCTTGTTTTACACACTTTGAAAACATCTGAGTTGCGTTAGGACCGAGTATTTTTTCCTTGCCGCGAGTTTTTGAGTAGTCGGAGAGTTTGGTTTTTATATGGATTGAATATCACCGGCAGCTGATCGCAGCTTTCGCATTCCTATAGACTTTCCAGTCAGCCTGTTTCGAAAAGAAGCACTAGACTCGATTTTCGCTCACATTAGAGCTCGTCAGTGGTACGTATCCATGCCACTGGCAGGAGGACTAGAACTCCGGTCACGCTTTCATGAGGCAACCGTATTGACCACTGCGCTATTGGTCTCACATTAGGCGCGACCGAATTATAATTACATGCAAACGTTCAACCACTTTCGCTTGTGAATAATGATCAGGTAACTCTATTTGATGACTCCTCGTCTAGGACTTTTCTCAAAGTTGAAATCGCAGATATTATTAACTTGTTGAGCAATATTGGAATTAGTGATGAGTAGTAGGGGATTTTGGTTTTCATGTAGATAGAACGTCGCCCACAGCTGATCGCACGGTTGCCTCATGAAAGCGTGACCGGAGTTCTAGTCCTCCCGCCAGTGGCATGGATATGTACTACTGACGAGCTCTAATGTGAGCGAAAATCGAGTCCAGTGGTTCTTTTCGAAACAGGCTGACTAGAAAGTTTATGGGAATGCTAGAGCTGCGATGTATTATGAGTGATGTCCAATCTCTACAAAATTATTTGTGCGCTGATAGGTAGTCCAGGATTTGGCTAAGTTAAGGCTGAACACCATTCACGTCTGATCTCTCACATTTCTCTCTCTTTACTGTCTAGTTCGATTTACAGTCCACGATTTGGGTTTCAGTTCTATCTATTTCGAATACGCTCACAAGACAGGCAGCCATTTTCACTTGAGAAAGCCACTGCATTTTAACCTGTATCGTGAAGCCGCAACGTATCTGTTATGCTGCTGAGACATGCAGTGCCAGACGGTCCGAACAAGCCTATTGCCTTTGAGAGGTGATTTCTCTTTACCCACAAATAGAAACTCGCAGGCTCAGTGTTCTTTCCCCAGTTGCTAGGTTCACTGTTAGTCCGGATGCTTGAAGTGTATTGCTGATGTGCAATTGTGGGAACGAACCTGGTTCCAATGTCTCCTAACGTAGAAAATCCACCTAAAGCTTGGCTGAATGTGAAAGCTGGTATCAAGCGTGTACGCAGCCGACGCATACATCCATCCGATCAAGACATATGAACACTTTTATAGCGTGCGTGGGCCTAGGCTCGGGTCCCATTTCTAATGGATTCAAAGTTATTCAACTAGCCAGTGTGTTGCGGTCAAGTAAGAAGAGACATGACAGAAAACTGTGTATACTATAGACTTCCGTCATGGTGCTGAGCACGCAGTTCAGTGAAAATCTGGTGCGAATGACACGCATCAAAACTAATACGTAATTCATACATTCCTGTTCTTCGACAAATGAAATATTTTACGCTATGCTTCCACATTACACACAGTGAAAATGTGTAAAATCTAATCAGGATAAGTATATTAGTTCGTCGCACAGTTCTGGAAATTAGCTTTGAGGTCTTGCGTCATGCGTGTCTAATCGATGTGTCCTGGGGCATGCGACGTGAACGTTTGTTTGTACACCCCAGAAACAACGTAGCCTGTGAGGTTCAGTTCATTACACTCAGGTCTCAAATCACGCAATGCCGAGTAATGACCTGGAAACAGTAATGCACCATCTGTCTGTGTTAGTCAATAACTGTTCCTATAATTGACGGTAATGTTATTATGGGTTTGTCACTAAATGCGCATCTTCGACTTAGCGTTGGGGTCATACTGTACAATGTCCAGTATTAGTTACAAGGGTTGTCCGACGCCATGGTAACCGACGTGGACGGAGCAGCGCCTATTACTAGGGTTTGGGTGGTCGTCCATCTGTCAGGCTTGAACTCATATGTCAGTCGTGGTTGAAGGGTAAATGCAACAACCATAAACCCTGTAGTGTTTGTTAACATAAACAACTCGACCGATATTTCGCTGCCTAAAAGGAAGCATATCTTCTCCGTTTAACGTACCATTCGCAGCGTTGTGTCGGCCTGAATTGGTCTAAGTGAGGCAAAGTCACCTTAAACGATGACTCTTGTAACTTCTCTTGGATGGAACCCAGTAAATGAAGTCAAGTACTTTGAAACCATTGCTTGTGCACAAGCTTGATAATTACCTAGCTTTGGATTTCAATAAGTGCGTTGTGCGACTAAACTAGGAGTGCACGTCACTCGATCGTAAACTGCTGACAATCTGACGATTGCTCTCGGATGCACTGGTAACTTACCGCAAGATGTAGGCAAGTGCATACATAAAAAAGAGTTTGAATGACCGGATCAAAAAGCATTCCAAATTATGGTGTTCACGATGCGTAGGAAACAGCCACAGTTTGATCTCAAAGCCATCCAGTGGGGCTTCGCCGTTTGTCACTATGCCAAATACTGGTTGGGCAAACCCGCTGTGCCCAGTTCACTACGTAAGGGTTTTATCTGCCTTCTGCAAATCAAGTGGGACGTCGCGAACAGGGCGTTGGGATATCCCTACTAAGTGCCCACTTACACACCTGCCCGTGCACGTGTGCAATAACTCACCTTGGTTGGCAGAGGTTTTGGGAGAGTGTGTGCTACCCAGTATATTATAAAATGACTTGTAATGAGAATACACAAATATTTGAAAGAATGAATCCTACTGACATTTACATTAGACTGAGTTGAACAATTTAACCAGACGTTCCTAAGTAACACACCTAAGTGCCTATGATGTACGAATGTTTTACTATGAACGTACGATCCTATGGGAGACTTGGTGTATTAACCTCTTCGTGTATCCGACTTGGACCCACGTGATAGAAATGTATGAGATTTTATTGTCAAAATTCAATCTGAATTCGCAAATGATATACTTGTTTAAAGGATACTGAACTCCTCGAAAAACGGGATATTATCCTATTCAAAAAAATAAGCCAACCTACCTGTGGCCAATACTCACGAGTACGTTGTTACTGAACCGTAAGCAGTCACAAGATTAGTGTGTACCTCTCATCTGGATTTATTCAGTGGATGGCAAAGCAAACTGAGTTGACAGTAACAAGCGTGGACTCTAACAGCGCCAAAATGGCTAAATTAAACACAACCATGAGATTACATTGAGTGGTCGTACAACAGTACAACGATCCGAATGATAGGAAATAGCTATAGGAAGTTATTCGTGTGATATCTAACTGAAATGTTTTGGGGAGAAACCAGAGTAGGAAAGAACCCGTTTTACCTGACTTCACATGAAATAATCGACACTCAGGATTGATTTGTCATCCAATCATCCAGTTTTTCAGAGAGCTGTTGTTCAAGTATACGAAATGGTTTTCACCAGTCCACAGCTAGTTTGGTATGTATCGACAGAACGGTGGACCAGGAACTGCGTGATTTAGTTGTTTTTACGAATGAATGAGATATCTTCTAGCCGTAAGACACTATGAACGATGCGGATGGAAGTCAGTGGTGTAGTGAGGAGGAGCGATCGTGCTATACTACTCAGTAATGGGGTCAGAGCATGTATTTTGGTATTGGAGTGGCTGCTCACAACAATTGACATGACAAAAAAAGCTTGTGTACTGTTATGTATTAATGAATATCCAGTTGTGAAAGATAACTTCCCTGGATGTGCACAGCACTTCACAGAAATAATCCACTGACCATTCCTAAAGAAAAATATGACATTGGAAAGTGAGTTGAAACACCGAAAAAATACCATTTGGTTTCATGTGTATCGAGGAACTGTTTAGTGCGCATGTCACAAAACATGAAAACAAATCTCGAATGTAAACAATATTTAACAATTGAGAATAGTGATGGAGTTCGGAACTCGGGTTGACGTTCTAGATAACCAGGTCGGTGAACAATGAAACACCTCAACAAGGACTATCCTTCCTCTTACTATCATGTCACTCTGACTATTGCACAGTCAGAAAAATGACGTCAATAATTTCGATGTACGAGAAAACAATACGAAGATGCTGAAGTAAAAATTACTGCAAACCTGTAGTCAGACACACAAAAAGTGAGAGAACTGTTAAATCCCCAAGAACGGATTTTGGTTTATCATTCGGCTAACGTATAATCGATAGGCCCAATAAAACAGGCAAATGAGAAATCATTTGAAATAGGTTACAACCTTGAACTGCATTTGAACAACACTTCCTTGGAGTATCAAGGTAGATCTCAAGTGTGGTAGATCCAGTGCGAAAGAAAGTCTAAAACTGACAGTGATGGACGAGCTAGTAACAAAACGTGGGAGCCATATTTAGCAACTAAGGCGTCGATATGACTGACGAAAAGAGTCAAGCAACCAGTGCATCGTTCAGATAAAGGAAACCAACTAGGTTTCCGACAATAAAACCAAGAAAACAAATGGGAACAAAACGTTAAGTTTAAGAAATGAAAGATGAACGGAAAATCGGAAGGAAATAAGACTGTGAGTGTTCCACACTACACAAATGACGAACAGCGAGATGAAAAAAAGCTCAAACGAATTCTGCAAGTGTCGTTACTTTGGTTTTCCATGTGTTACCTATGACCTATGCCACTGAGCACGTCTAAGTCTTATGCAAAGGCAAGTTGTTGAGGAATACAAACAGATATCGTCAAAGAACCACTTTTTGAGGCTTGGGATCGATCATGAGAATTCAGCATTAGTCATCCGCCCATCGAAGCAGGATAACGGTAGTCACCAAGGTCAGTTAACTCGTTGGTATGTACCAGTGAAGTCATAAAAATATCAAATCAGTTTTGTACTTTGATCGGTAACTGTTCTGAAGTGATTTTTTTCTGTTCAAAAGGGTAGCTGAGTGATGCCATCTTTGGCCACAGTTCTAAATCGTATTCGAGGTTTCCTGGGCCATCGATGTTCTTTCGTTTAATTCCGCCGGTCCACGTGGATGCTCATGCATCGTCTATCAGAGAAAAAAGTCATATTGGTGAGAATATCGGTGTTGTTTGTAATTGTATATATCATTTATTGGTATCTACGAGTTTCAGTTTATCGTGATCTGTTTTTTGCGTTGCATATGCATTGTTTCGAATAAATCTGTTGTACCCACTGCCCAAGACAAACTTACAATTGTGTGTTCTCGACTAGAAAACTGATCTTTAATAAAACCAGTTTGACCTTCATGAGAAATAACTGTTTGTTGGTTCTATTCTCAGTGCTGAACAGGTTCAATTTTAAGCATGAGTATCGTGTCTGTTAACCCAAATATAAGATATCGATCCACTGGGTGATGACCTCTACTCAGTTTGCAAACACGGTTATCAGATAACGGTAACAAACGACAAAGGAAACAGAGCTTCCGGCTTTAGGACCACAGACCGCCCATCAACAGGAAACACCTTCAACTGAAAAACGTTTCTCCAATAGAGACGTTACCTCTTCCTATTTAGTCTACGGAGCCCGATAAGTGTTGATGTGAAGCAGTGGGTTTGAAGATCTTATTGCATAAAAATGTCCCCCAACGGATTTGCATAAATCCTCGTCAAACTCAGTCTTGTTATCCGTCATTAATACAGACACTGTTATTGAGTGGATTATAAAGAAAACAACTTTACGACTAAGAATGTGATTTCGATTACAACACATCTGAGGAAAGCCATCTGAAGTGATTGAAACATTGAGTGTTACAACTTGCTTGTAACGTTGTGTTCTTCTGATAATCCATTTATTGATAACATGTTTCAAATGACGCCAAAATTATTTGACCCCATCCATACTAAATCTGGTGAGGATATAATGGCATAATCAAGTTAGTATTGTATATATCATATGTTATATACATGTATTATATTATTACGTTACGTATATTATAATTATTATAATTATAATTTACTAAGGATGCTCGTTTTGATCCTGTCGTGAATTTCATGAAACCTCTATAAAGAGACACGCTTCGAGCTAGACGCAAAAAGGGCTACACAAACGGGTCGACCTAAGACAAACAGGAAAACAAACAGTAAACTGCTCCAATTTACACTAACAATCCTGAGCTGCAGTGGAACATCATGATTAAATGTGGACCAGCATACTGAAAAGATTATCAAACCTAGACAAGCGTATATGAACACCGATTCAAACCTAGGAATACTCATCTAATCTCCAAGCCTTATAATCATCGTAAAATCTGGATTTAAGACCAAAGTAAGCAGTACCAAATAAGGAACAAACCTATACTCTAAGAAATGCTGTTCAGTTAGCTAACTGGTTTATACATCCTCAAGTGTGGATTGTTCATTTCTGTTTTCCAAGATAGCCATAAACTCGCGGATGGATCACGCACATCTATGGGCCTTGTGGCAGACAGCGTTTATGTTCCTCTTTGTAATTGCCCGTGTGCATCAAAATTGACAGTAAATATCTGCATACACCAAGTCACTGAAACGACAAGACTTACCACTTTCCTTCAATTGAATCACCTTTACTTTTGTTTCCGAGAAAGAGAAACAGTAATATACGTTACGCTCAAACAATAACTATCGTAATCGATTCACTTAGGAATGGCTCATATTGAGTTTCACGGAATTTGCTGACTTACCTTATGGTCAGTGCGCATAAAAGTGAGGTTGTTGCGAAGATGACTGTCACACTGCTTCTTTCTGATGAAGACATGGTTTAGTTCACGCGTAAAAAAGTGCTTCGTGTACGGTTCTGTGTAGGTCTGTAATGCGAGATATATATTTCCGGCGTTTTAAAAACCTGATACACGTGTTTGTTGGGCAGCGACATTCTTTATTCGGGTTTCTTCGTGAATGATAGACTGTATTGCGATATCGCGGAGAGAACAGGTTCAATTATTCATTCACTAACATCAGAGGCTGTTGTCCGTATCAGTGACAGTAAATCTCTAGATTGCAGATTACCCACGGAAATAAAGTCAGCTGTACTCATAAATCATTTCATTACGATAACGTTTAAGAATGTCTGATACACAGATATTCGCCTCACTATACCTCCTTGGTAGACTGATTTAGTCAACAACCCGCGCGCGTTTTCGTACGCGACCAATATCATCCTTATCTACTTAGAAAATTTTACAGTCAAGCTGTTTATTTTCAATAACTCAACACAAATTATACATCAATGTTTTTATCAACGGCGGAAGACTGTATGCAAGTATACTTCAGCGCATGTGTGAGAAACTTGGAAAACAATATTAAGATATCTGTTGGTTTTTCAGAGGAGTGGTTTAGTCCAATTTTTTGTCTGTAAGATGAAAACAGACACAGTTGGATATATTATTTCCTAATATGTTTAGCCACTTTCGTGGCGTCAATGGGAATACTTTCTTCTGTTCTGAAAGATAATTTTCAGATTGAAACAAATTTCATAGGACAAAAGATGTATGGTGTAAAACACTAGACGTGGCGTTACAAGTCACTCCTGAAATGTTGCTGTCAGGAGTGGAGTTCACTTCTGAGGAATATTCAACAACTTGCAAGATCAGGTGAAGCCATATACATTGGAAACTGATGAACACTTTGATCAACATTAAGTCAAAAGGCTTGAATTATGCATTTTGCATTCAAGAGACGATAGTAGGGGATTCTAAGAGAAACTGTTCAAACCGCAAGATTACCGAGTCAAGACAACTTGTATAGTTTCAGTGTTCAATTCTTTTGGTCTCATTATAAGACGACCTAGATCTTGGTGAGGTCACAGTGCTAGATTGCTACTTGTGTAACTGTCTTCTGTAAAATGGGATTTTTATCCATGCTACCGATCGGAATGAACTCAAGAAGTAGCACTGATCATCAACCTGAGCTGCTTCGCGCTCTTCTGATTAAGGCGACAGCATGAATTAACAAATTACTAACGAAAATGACATATCATGTAGGCTACCATAAATCGAGTAGTTGAATAGAAAATATTAAATTTCTATCGTTGTTTCAACTTTTAGCAAATTTCTAACCGTACTGATGGCAAACTCATGTAAACAGTGCAGTTGTTTCATAGTTATATTATTGTCGACGAATGTTCCTTATAAAAACACCAGCGAGGTCGCTTTCCGGTCTAGTTTAAACAGATCATGTTGACATTGTCTTTCAAAATCATCCGCTATTTGTAACACGCAAACGTGATCTGATTTAAACTCAACATTCACGAAACGACAGATCAGTTAACACTGTGTCCTCCCTGTCCAAACTATTTAGTCTCGATCCATGTCAATCACAAATTAAAACTCCAACAATTCATATCCGTCGATTCGCCGACGTGTTTTTTTTACTAGCGGGAAGGATATACACAATGAAAATTTAAATCACACCAAGTAAACTTCATTTAGTACGAATATTTATTTTTCATTGAACTTCAAACGTTTGGAAGATCACCATCACATTCACATCTATAGCCTTTATCGCAAACTATCGGAAGCTTCGGCAGAACAGCTCTGCTGGTCACTGGAATCCCTTGGTAGAATTTGTACATTCTCATGGGATACATCTTTCAGAAGATTGGTGCTTGATGGCATTGACCGTCTTTGAGATCATCGAGTATGGAAGATGGACAGACTGACAATATTTCACATTAAAGTTAGTTTGAATACTCTACTCTGACCGGATTGGTAACACACCGCATGAAAAGTTATCATTGGACTGATCGATTATACTTCTAGGTGGGTCAGTGTAGTGAGGGTGAAACTGATTGTCACCAGTGGTTATGGGTTAATTTACCGTTTCAGAGAGTTAATTTCTACTCATCTGTGAGAATAGTTATATTCCTTTTTGTCTTTCGATAATTCAGCCCTAGTGTTTATGGGTTTTTAGGCGCTGTAGATTGCGGTTTGCAAGACAATAGCTACGCAGTATACACCTTAGGGTGATATGAAGTCTATGGAATTTGCATAACGTCAATCAGCTTTTTTTCTCGTCTGGTGGATTAAATTTATCATGTTATATAACAAGTTTGTCTTACTGCAAGGTCTTCAGTCATAGTGTGCTAACCTCCATGCTTGTATGTATACAAACATATACTATATCATCCTATAAATATAGTATGGTACAAGTAAAAGGTCCGATGCGAACGTTTTCTTAAGACTGGTATATGTGTGTGTATTGTAGACGGTGGCAACTAGCGGTAACCCGATTCGTGTGTGTTCCATAAAGTGACCAGGTAATCTGAGCATTTACGTCCCTAAAAGGTATGTTCCTTTTGCTTTCGTTCATATAAATTCTATGCAACAGATGGCTGTATTGTGGTTTGTTCTGTTCATCGCTGAATGTCAGTAAACTGCACAAGCTCTATTTCCTAAACAAACTGTTCATCCACATTCTTAATGTGGCAGCGGTGTATGGTCGTCAAGCCAGTCCCACCAGTTACAGTTCGCATAACAACACAACGGACAACAAGCGGACCAGACCTCTCTGGGAGAGGAAGTACACAAAAGTTGGTGACCATGAAAATTCAGGTCCGTTATCAGAGCATCTGTGTTCATGGATAGGGGAGTGAACAGTTGTAAGAACCCATGCACCCTAATGACCCATGTAGGCGGCGATTTAGAATAACACTGCCAACAGTCTATTTGAGCGACTACAAAGTAGAACCTATCTACCCTACCAAAAAGAATAGAAATCATCATAGCCGACGACCGTTAGTGGTTTCCATGATCATCGTCCGATGCACCAAATACTCAGTTAACACACAGAGTACGTGGTCCAACACTTACTTGACCAACTGATCACTTGTCCAACGGTTCTGGACCTGTGTGCTGATCACTCAGATATCGTGGACATTCAATAACGAGACTTCTACTCGTTGAGTACTAGAAGTTTTATTTCTGATAGTATAGGCAGGTGAAGGATAATTCTTACCGTGATGGGTGAGATACTAGCTGAAACAATAGACTTCGCATTGCGTCATCAACGGACTTTAGTCTAATTGAAACAGAAAGAGTGTGATGTACTAGTACTCTGATAGTCCAAAAGCAGCTTGTCAATCGGGCACAAAAGGACGGTTCAATCTAGCAAACCATCAATTGTCTCAGCATCTTGATTGCTTCTGAAATGGCCCAGTCCACCACAGAATCACGTGATCCGACACTTGTACAAATGCACACGGACATCCTTACTTACTGGTGTTAAGTATAACCGAAATAGAGACTGTTAGAAATATTGGCATCTAATGGTCTAATACCCTTTAGCATGAAGTTCATATGTACGTTGGTTCGCCATTGTGGATGCAATGGAATGCGACACTTCCATTGTGGTGTGCTATGTGACAGTAGAAGGAACAATTTAGAAAATACATTAAACAAGCACAAGTTAGATGATTTTGCATTCGATATGAAACTCTATTTATTGTGTGGGCTTCGTCGAGTCTTATTTGTTACCTGATGAATCCGAAAGAGGACAGAGTAAGTCAACTTACGGTGTAGTCCTGTGAATTTGCATATCTTTAGCTATTGCACTTCCTTCTCCCAAAAACTGATATTTGCTAACCGTTTGTGAATGACCTGCAAACCAGCAATCATTCATCACGGTTCCACGAGAGGTATTTTACACACAGTTAGTCCCACTAATAGTCAGCGAGGTGATGGAGGGCTGTTCAGGTACAGTTGGGCCAAATCAACACCATGCACGTAATGCATGAATAAGCAACAGACTGTTAGACCACAGTGAACCGATGGTCCGGCAACAGTTTCCATAACCCCTTTTCAAACCCTGCCGGGTATGTGACGGATATTTGCTGATACGCAAGTCAATTACAAAAAGTTACTCGGTTTCAACCTGTTAGAAAAGGAAGCACACAAGTTAACGGGAGTGCTCCGTATACCTCCCTGTAACCCCGGTAGTTTCCATTCGTGGATTAGTGAATAATTGTCCAGACTAGCAATATACAGTGATTTAACGGTCGGACTCATTCACGGGTTTTGGGTTCGGTGGCGTGTGTGATACTGATGAGACTCAGTAGAGTTGAAACGCATATCCATCATTTGGATGGCGGTCATTAGGATCAATCCATCTTTTTCGTTACGGTCAGCTCAAACAAGAACGAAGTGTTGAAGTGTTGTTTCTCAGCTGAGTCAAGATCACACAACATGAGTTATGGCGCTTCAAATTCGAATATTAACGATAGTAAATAATGTAAACTGACCACGATGTGGAATGTGTGTATTCTCGTCCATCAAGTCAGTGGGTTGAATCAACTCAAAAAATTCGAAAAACATCATTTTTTACACACGTAGCTCACGTATGGATGAGGACATCTCAGACAGTCATAACATGACTTTCACGTATACTTAGGAGGTATGTGAACGTAGATACAGAGAACAGGAGATACATAAAGAGGTTAACGATGGTTTTATTTTTAAACCCAGAATAGAATAAATAGAACAGACTAGTCTAGCTTCAATTTCGCCTGACATGACGTTATGCTGTTTGTCAGGTGTCACTACGAAACAGTTTTAGCCTATGCATGTGAGTCAGACTCGATGATGAAGCATTCATTTGCACTCTCTCACTCTCGATTGTGATACTCTACTGAAATGTTGAAACAGCAAAACATTTCTTTTTCATGGTCTGGTGCGCCTGCGACCGAAGACAGATAGTTGGGAACCTAGCAGAATGTATGGTCATTTAGATAATGAATATAACTGTTCTATGGTTTTCGATCGGCAGTAAACAAATTAACCAATGAGTATAGAAAAGCGAGAAACCGTGTGTGACATTGGTGATACTCCCTTCAGCCCTGTAGGAATTGTCATTGGGGTGTTTATGTGGAGGAAACTGAATGGACTACTTTTGTCGTTCTGTGATGTTAACGGAGCTGGGAATCAGATCCAACCCACTATAATATTGTTTAGGTGAAGAGGGAAATCCAATCAGTACATCTGAGTTTTCGCAAACGTTGTTTGTTCGAAAGACTGGATGTCTATTTACCTTAACTTGGAGAGGAATATTTCAAGTTCAGATACAGTCGAATAACTGGTAAAAAAGTCCATATAGACAATAATGGAAATAGATGCCTCTAAGTCAACATCACCGTAATCAGAACGAGGAAAGACTGACCAACTTCCGGTGATCATCCAGACAGGGGGTGATCGCATTATAGTATCAGTTTTATCTTCACATACGTTCTAATTCCCTCATTCGGTTTAATCTCCCAAATGATTTCCACGTGACCTTTCCCTGTCTCGGTCGGGTGAAGTCAAAGTGTGTAGAATAAATCGTAGTGATATGTTACGAAACACCAATTGTTCACATACTGCCTGCTGTAGAAGTCATTGTATAACTATGCAAGAATTAATCAAATACTTGGGATATCCATGGGTTTGACAGTAATTAATGCCTCCTCCCTCGGGTATTAATTTCGCATTGGGCACGCATTTAGACAACCTTCAGATGGGTACCGGTAAGTGTTCCAGTTACTGCAAAGTTTATGACTGGTTTGAGTGTGCAGTTTTTTATATCTCAAAATGAAAACGCCATCGCTCTTGTCCAGTTTATGATGTACAAGCACAAAGTGTAATCGTATGTAGTTTTTAGTTCTTGCTGTGTTTCACTGACTGGTTATATAACTGATTATGCGAGGTATGGTTTCGGCTTGAGCAACCCGATTTGTAGCTATTAGGATTTAGTGCGAATGAAAATGTGACTTTATCAATCTCTAACTAACGTCACTCTGAGGCAGAACGAGTACAGAATTGTGTCTAACTGAATTAACTCCACTAGGTAGATCAGCCTTATCCATATGTTTCTTGTCCGTATCCAGCATTCAAAAGGATTTTGTTCGAATGCCTGATCCGGTTGTATATGACCAAATATTTGAACAGTTTTTTTTCACTGAGATATTAGCAGGTAAGTATACGTTGGAAACTGCTGGCTAATACTTACATTACTTACATTAGGCAAACAAAACAGTCACACATCATCATACTGGCGGGCGATTTGAATGCTCAGCTTGGTCGTCTTGCTCCGGATGAGAA
>LUCH01000969.1:55337-82187 GCA_013368495.1 Paragonimus heterotremus
TCTAACCAGCAAGTGCATATTCCTTCCAGTTAACAGCACAAGTTTAACCACCAAAAATTCATGTTGATCTTGAAGACGGTTTTTACCTTTGATCCCAAAAATTCTGACATAAAAATTTCCCAATCACGCTGCAGCCGATGCCTAAAGTGAAATTTTACAATCTACGTAATGAATGTACTCATATTCCTTATCAATGGGCAACATAGTTCATTCGACAAATCATGACTGAGGGAAACATGTACAGTTTTGTTTGTAAAGCAACCGATGGAATGAATCAGGATGTTTTAGTTAGTCTCGTGACAGTTTCAGCTCACAAGTTTCTTGTTTGTATTAATCTTGACTTGACTGGCTAGTCCATCATTTCATGTTGTTAACACATTTTGTTCTGACCATCCATCGTATGTTACAGCTGTGTCTGTTTGCCACCGACAAAAACCGCTTCTTAAAATAACATATAGGTCTGTACTTCATTGTAGACTACTTCATGTGACCTGCATGGTGAATGGCATCCACAGTGTTGTATAGATTACCGGTTCTTCGTATGCTAACGTTTTGGTAATAAATCCTGTGTGCTCGCAAATAGTGTCCTTATCATAAGATCCGTCTACCGATTCATATGACTTGCCCTGCAACGTTTCTCAAAATGCAACAAGCGGCTACAACTATGTACTTATTACTAGCGTGGATAATAGGTGCATCCCTAGTTAACACTAAAGAGACCACGTGATTTGGCACCTAAAACAACTAGACGTGGTCAAAACTGTAATTGTTACTTCAAGGTTTTCGCTGCCAACGATGGCACTGGTTCGTAAAAATTAAAGCAATTTCTTGCACTCAAATATACCTGCCAAACTGCACCGGAAAGAATAGGGCAATACATCAATACACTTTGAACCAACCAGTTAACGATTATGAGGTCACTGGTCCTAAAGTAAAAACCCTGGGAACAGAATGAAACGGTAACAGCACATTTTGTAATCCTAGTTTGTGTAAAAGAATACTGCTGTTTATTTTGGTGAATGAGATAAACAGCATTACCTTTTTGACTCTTACAAACTTACAAGAAGATATTCCACAACAAAGCCACGTTAGTAGTGAAGGTTCGGGGATTTCCGTTATTTCCAAATTAAACACCACCCACACTTGATCGTAGCCTTCCCAATCGGATAAGCCTTTCGGCTAGTCCACCTTGAAAGGAAGCACTAGAAGGGAGTTTCGCTCTTAGTAGAGCTCATCAGTAGTCTGGATCGGAGTTTGCACTCTGACCCTCGTGCTTGTGAGACTAGCGTGTTAACCACAACGCCAGCAATCTCACAATAAGCAAGACGAAACAATCAAATCCAAACGCTCAACCACAATCTAATATGAGGAGTGTCCAACTTGCCCGATCATTTAGAAAGGAGAATGAACAGAATCACTGTGTTTTATCCAATCGATAACCTCCGTGGTCAGGACTTCTCAGTTAGGTTGAAGTTACTATCTTCATTGAACCAACTGAACAGAGTGGGCTAACCGAAAGACCTATCTAAGTGCAAAGACTGCGGTCAAATATGTGTAATGTTCAGTTTTGAAAAATCCTCGTTAGGCAACCACGCGAATCCTGTAGGAGCTCTTTTGCATGCAAGATAAGTAAACAAAAGCGTTGCTTACTGTTTACTCTACCGAAGACGGGTATACTAAGTTGAAAAAAGGTGGACGGTTTAACTTCTGCCCAGCTGGTCTATAGACATTTTTAAGGAAACGTTTCTGCTACTCGATACATTAGCTGCCTCTTTGTAGTAAATGAAAAAAACCTGAAGTGTCGTGTGCATAATGGATAACTGATGAATATTCTCATTTCAAGCCTACACCCCGTTCAATAAGCTGATCTCAGGCATTCCATCATCTGGAAGGCTGCTAGTTGTCGTTCTGTTGATGATGGGTTATCTGAACGTGTTTGCGCAGCAGAGGCTGTGTAGTTACCTTGATGTCATACGATGTTCACTGTAGCTCAATTGACCATGATGCCATGTAATGGGCCAGCTGCTTAGATGTGCAGAATTGAGGACTGACATCGTAATCATACCCAAATGCCAACACTTTGGTACAGATGAATCACAGTGCGATAGCATTCACGAACGATTTCTACGTGTGCTCGTGAACCTAGCAAGCACATCCCATTGTCGAGGCTCCTGGTTTGCCATTTGTGATGGTAACCGTGATTTATTTTGACTTCCACAGAAGAGAGTCTGATCGGGTCCAAATGGTCCTTCTCCCTATAACTTTGTTCTAAAAAGCCATGAGGTCCAACTAGGGTGACTTCCAGACATCCAATTTGGAGAAGTGCTGGCGGACATATGTGTAGTAAGGATGAACGTGTACTTATTCACATATTATAACAGAATGGAGAATAGTTAAAAATTCGTCTTAGTTCACATAAGTCTTTAGATTCAACCGCACTTCTTTCCAAAGAAAATCACAGGGAGCAAACGCTTGGTTGTTCCTTTCTCCAGCGAATGCCTTCTAAGCAGTGGAAATACTCTCAACTGGTTGTAAGTGTGCCTGTCAAAAGGTAACCCGCCAAGAAATTGTCAGGAAGCAATACGAATATATCAAAATTTAGTTATATCATATTTACCAAGTGATCCCTTTTACTGCATATTTTATAGCGTATTATGAATTCCGAAACAATTTCAATAGACATTTGTGCACAAATTTCATTCCTCCTTCACGAATATAAGGCCGGGACTTATTAGTTCATAGTGGACAGAATGAAAAATAAATTTGAACATTTATTCCGCGATGCGGAAACTAAAACAACTTCCATTTAAACAGTGAGGTAACAAACCTATGTCGTTGGGACCACTTTAAATACTCTATTGTGGGCGACAGAACCAGATGAAACCTATGAAAATTCGTTTCAAACGACTCCCAGACGGTCACTCAATCGTGGCAGCAGTGACCGATAAGGCGAATGAGATTCTTGGCCTACTCATCAGATTCTGTAGAATTTTTCAGTCGGTTTATTTTAAATTACGTTCAACTCGTTATTGTGTCCTCTTCCCTAGCTAAATAGGCAGGCTTGCATTGGTCACTTCTTAAAGAACACTGTTCTTACTTGGGAACTACAACAAAAAGCCACAAAACGAGTAAGGACATTTTCGTTTACGACCTAATCCCTATGAACTGTATAAGTTGGAACAGGTCCTATTGCTTTAACGAGATAACAGCAAATACTTCATCTTGTTACATAAGATCATCCATCAATCTCATCATCTACTGACAAATATTCTTCTGTCTAATCTATCTTAAACAAAGCTGTCTGGATCCCCAACATCAAGCGAACACTTTGGTATGCACAAAACTCTCAATGTCCAGGTGTGTTAGTTTCGAAATAACCCATCATAATCTGGGATAATGATGTGAGCATTAGATTGATTCAGGCGCAAACTTAGCTCTCACATTTAACATATCTGTTCTTGTCTTTCGTCAGTCTGATCAACAGAGGTATTGCGGTAAGTGAACATAGGCAAGACTTCCCATTGATGCTTTGAGTAAACTATTGTTAACTGCCTACTGAAAAGCGTCTGTATTATGTTGAATAGGATGTGCTCCGATTTTTCCAGCTTACCCTCCAGACTGTTTACCTTCACCGTCTTACTATTGCTAATCATTCAGCGACTCTTATTTTGTCCGATCCTACAACACAGTTTTTGGTGTACATGATCAGGCTCTGTGTGTCCCCAGTGTATAAACTGCTTGTGAATCGAATATATAGTTTTCTTTGTTCACTCTAACCGATGGATTATTCAATCAGTGGAAGTATTACGTAAACTCAGTATGCGGAAGTAACGCCTTCAGATTTTTTATGTCGACGTGGGTTTAAAGTGTTTTTTAGTTAGTTGTTATCAGAGCCTTCCTTCAGAAAGCTCTTAGCCATGCGAAGACCATACAGGAGGTTCAGTTGGAAGAAAGGGTTTTATGGACTTACTTGTTTGTTCGTTTCTTTTTCTGTCACCGTTATGGTTGATCGTCTATGGTTTTGTTGATACGACTTGAGCATCCCTCGCATGTAATTACAGGGTTCATATTCAAACAGAGTTCTCGGTCAGCACCTTTTGAAAAGAAGCACCACACTGAGCATTCTTATTGACTAGATCACATCAGCAGAGCATGTTATCATGATACAATCGTGATGAACATAACGTCACTGACCCCGTGTTAAGCACGACCGAGGTTTCGTAGTTTAGCGTCCAGTCACGTTCGTTTATGATTAACACTGAAACTGCTTGATTACCCCAAAAGTTCCTGCTAACTTTAATCAAGGCGGTATCTGAAGTTGAAAAACTTCAAATATCTTTTAATTATGGTTTTTTAGTGGTGCGCTTGATATATGTGAAAAACAAACAATTTATCTACTAGAATGAACAGTTCGAATGTTAATTCATTGTCCGTTCTTGTAGATTGGACAAGCTATGTTTCACTCGGTGTGTAATTCACTGGTCCTGCTTCAATTAAATTCACCAAGAACACTTGCTGGTTTCTGATACTGTGGCTTACTGCCAACATAACTGGCCAACATTCGATTCCAAATATAGAAAGGTGATTTCTACTGGATAGTTGAGTGCTACTTCTTCTTTTTATATTTATAATTACATTGTATTGTCTTGAATAACTATATAAAAACGGCTGCATTTCCAATTAGATGATCTCTCACAATTTCGTCATAGTTATGCTTCGGCCTGTGACTTTTTCACCAGAAGGATTAAGGTTCTATTTCTGAAACTAGGAGCATATTAACTGTCTGAGACACAGTAAGATCAAATAAGTCATTCTTTTGCTATCTATCAACAGTTGTGATGACAACGAATGTAGCACAACATTCAAGTTTGGAGCAAGGCCCCAATGTGGCCACTCTGAAGCATTTTGGTTCTTCTCTTCCGGATCTCAAAAGCCGACCGTTAGTGATTCACACCCATCGTTTACAAATAACGTATATACCACTATGTTCGGAAATGTATGCTCCAAATATGTATTCATTAGAAACGAACACTTCTTCAATATACTGTACATACCGGTAGTAATCTTCACTTTAATAATCTAAAACAGTGTTAATACGAATTTCATAATCGCGGATTGAACATTCCGTTTAAGCGGTAACTTCTAGTACACCGGCCTCAAGTTCTCACTCATATGGTAATTGTAAAAGACACTGACCACGTAATCAGGTATTCGCATTCAAAAGGGTATGTTGGGTTGCTTTACTGATGGGTTAATGATCATTTTATGTACCATTCGTGTGAACTTATTTAAATCAGGTAAACAGTCAGTTTGCCTGTCAGTATATAAGTTTTGACAACTAATTATCGCTCATGGCTATGTTGGATCAGTCCTGACAAGCTATTTTGGATTGTGTAGATCGAAGTGATTAAGGTAATTATTTTCATTGATATTAAAGGCAAACAAAGAGACCTTACAAATGTGCATCAAAGGTTGTGAACGTATGGAGCTTAGATGAACATTCGGAAGTGAGCACCAGGCCGGTAAACTAGTGGGAGGAATGATTGCACCTTAGGACTAACACAGTCAGAGTGTGTGTGTCCGAACCATCTGAACGTCGCCTATTCCCAATGTACTGGGTCGACCGTGAGTGGAAGCTGACATCCTTTCCAGGCGCTCAAGAACCATTGAACTTGTTAACCCAAACAGGCAGCGTTAGACTGGATCACAGGATGCTATACTTGACTTGATCATATGTAACGAATTAAGACGTGCCTTGTGATATCGTGCCAGAAGGCTCTAGGATTAGAGAATAGCAACCAACGTCCACGCAAAAAATCCACTCAGTTCGTTTTGTATGACGGTTCTATGCACATTTTCATAGCGATCCGGATAGATGACAGGAGTGAACTGACAATAAGGAACAGAATTCATCATTGGGAATTATTTCAACAAACTGACATCTCGTTTAGTATGGTGGTCCAGGAGGAAGAGTCATTGGCTCTTGCAAGACCATAATTAAAACCTCAATTCCACGAGGGTAATTGGGTAGTTCACAGAGGACAATAAGTGTTAGGCGTGCTTAAAACCTATTGTTAGGAGAACAAAAGACAGGGGAATTCACGTGACCTTGGCACGTTCAAAGACACTGTGAAAGTGGTTCAGAAAGATATCCCTATCACTTACGTTAACAAAACAGCTGGGTTGTATCCGAAGGCTTCTATGAGGTCATCATAGTATTAGGCAACAATAAGTTGTTGATCGTAAAGTATATTATACCGTAATTAATCAGATGCGTGTTTCTATCTTTTACTATTGATTGTGCTTATCTGCTGTTAAATGAAGCCTGCTACTCATAATCAACCATAAAACACGCTCATTTTTGGTTGTTCGAGTCTTGGGACTTAATAAACGTTATACGCGCTATTAATCTAAAGCCACGATGCACCGATGTGCCTTGGCAGTCCAGTTTGACTTGAATGTATGTGATTAGTCGCCAGATGCGACTACAGTCAGGTGTGTCAACAAGTGTACACAGCTGATTATCTACACAAAAGCTTTTAGCTCAAGCTGTGTTATTCCGTTTTCATAATTCACAATGTTGGAACTAGTGTTGTGAGCCAAGAACGCGGAAGGTTCAAATGTAATCTATTCAGAAGACCAATACGTGGGTTATACGCCTCAACATGACAACGAACAAATCTACACATCTGCATACGGCACTGGTCCCAGAACGTCATAGTTGTCACGGTCGACAGTGCTCAGTTCCTGTATGTACGGGGAACCATAATCCAAGTTTCTGCCCCGCTACCGCATGTTCGTGGTATATGTAGTTTAACGTGATCACTCTTCGTCACTACACTAGGTTTAAGCTACCGAAGCACAGAACTACAGACCATCGCTCCTGGCCACTACAGCTTACTTTCGTTAACCCAACAGAATACTTCTGTTGGACGTGCCGCCTCCTGCAGTTCTGTTTACTATGATGCAGCCCGTTCGAATACATCCTTCACATAAGAGTTGGCCGCAGTAAATGAATGAAACAACAATCCCTGCTAACAGATTTTTCAGTAAACCAACACTAATAGAACAAGTTTATGAATGGTGAAAAGCTTTCTGATGAATGAATAGATGCACCATCGGAACAAACGAATGTAAAGGTATAATAGTTTTAAAGATCGGTTCAGTTTAAGTGAGCTTTCATGCTCCCCCTAAATGATGCACTGTACGGTAGACGACCATTGCGTATAACAAATTACACTACTTCAGTGATCCATACTTATTACTTCGGTTTTGAGTTAATCATTGACCCAATCCAGAGATCATGTGGGCGACACAAAGTTATTAAAAGCGCTGTTTGCCGATTTACTCACCAAATTTATTGTATGGGCTTGTAATTACACGATTTCTGTTTAGGTGTTTGTGTACGTATCTGTGTTTGCGTCCTGTTCCACCAGCCTCTTACACGAAATCGTATCATCTTCAACTGTCTGGATTGTGACGCACTAGGGCTGATGTGTTACTGTCGCGCCACCCACAGATGACCGATGGAAACACAAACGAGGCGAAATGGAGAAATGGACTTTAACAACTCCGTCCTCACTCAGCCTCTTAGTCGAGCAGATTTCAAACTGCTGATACCAAAGTGCATGCATGTATTTGGTATGTCTTGTAAAAGTGCATTCACCTGTCAGACGTTTGTTCGTAATTTATGACGCCAAATTCATGTATGACCAGGTGGGTGACTCGATGGTTGTTCGGTGTTGCAGATGCTTTATTGAGTGTTACTGTGTCATAACGAGACAGCAGACACACAGCCTAGATGTGTATCAAGTTGCGGCAAATGTACATAATTCTTAAGATGATGTTCGGTCCGGTACAGTCGAAGGTCATGCAAACAGATTACGACACGGTTCGAGCTGTTTGAGGACAAAATGACTTTATGGTAAGCTTCATAAAATTTGTGGGTCGGATAGTAAAAAATGGAAGACAATTTTATGTTGCGCTATGCTCCCATTATAAAATCAATATGGAACAGACAGAATGATTGTAATGCCCCAACTCGTTTGGTATTGGTATTAGCGTACATAATTTTTCCCTTCTCAATTTTAAACCAGAAATTTTTGGTGGCTTAACAATCTTAATCATCCCTCCCGCCTACAATTTACAGTTTTCCATCTAAGTCATGTTGTGTGATTAGTTGTTACGGCATATTGACGTTTCGCAACATTAGTTTGGCCAGTTTTAGATAAAAATCTAATATTCCATGATTCTAAATTAGTCTCAGAGAGGTTGTTACTCCGTGTATCAGGTTCATCTTTTGTTTCAGATTGTCATTTACCTTCTGTGCGAATCTAATAAAGTCTGTCTAAAAATAGATGGGATGTGAAATTCGGTACATTCAGTTTGGCAAAGTATCATAATCACCAGTTATACGTGTCAGGTTGATGACTGAATGCTTATGCGATTCGATGTGTATGCTATGATAAGATCTTGGGATTAGAGACGAAGTGTTTTTGTTTCCCTACGGTAGGTATAGAAGAAGGTTAAACGTATGGGTTTAATGTCATTTGGTATGGAAATTTTCGAAACAGAGAAAAATGTTCCGACCTTTAGAAACACTATGTTTAACTATACCACCCAACCAACAAGATGTGGACCGCGGATAGAAACAATTCTCAAGGATTGTAACGCATGTACAGACCTCGATATTTCTTTGAATGTGTTGGAAACAGTCGAACAGAATACTACCCAATCTGTACTAACTATCGAAAACAGATTGACAATGAAAAACAAAGACTCGGCGAGTTGACCCCCATGTGTTGGTATTAACCCTGGAAACTAGAGTATACAGAGGAACAGGTCAAGCTAGTGAAGCACGCAGCGAGTTGTGATTTTATCCCAGGGACAGACATTACAAAATGAATAGCTTGACTAAAACAGAACTAGGTAAAAAAAACCGAAATCATGAATAATGTATAATTGAATGCGACTATCGAAAATATTATTTATTGTAATGGCTACCAGTGTCAGAAACGAAAGGGCGAGATTGACTGATCGTCTGTAGGATTGGGAAACACTGCGACAAGATGAATGAAACTTACAGACACATAGGCTTGTGGAATCTCCAAAATGTTAACCAAACTTCATAAGAATGCCCGAATTTCCTTAGCTTTGAGAGAGGCTCATGACGGCCTGAGAATGTGTTATCAAATGCAAGAAGTTTGTTGAATTATGTGAAGCAAATTTATTCGTGGGATGTACGGGTAATTTAGTTTTGTTCCAAAACGGACATCTTTTAATTGCGCAATTCAATGTGTTGTCTACACAAGTTGTTAGATTACCCACATCCTCAGCGGTTAAGGTATTTGAGCTTCCTGAAGAAAAGTGTCATTCACGCGGAATTAGGAGATAGCAAAATCACTATTCAGTTTTTAGAAAAATGCAAAACACAGACTTGTCAGCAATATTTTTACGGGTTGAGATCCATAGCATATCTAGGTGAGCTGGTCACATAATATATTCAATTACTGAAGGTCGGTGGGCTTTGTCACATGAGTACACGAGGTTTGTTCGAACTGGATGAGCATACACGCATTACTGATAATTAGTAGGGGAGTTTGGTTTCTATATAAATTGGACTTCATCCACAATTGATCGCAGCTGTCGCATTCCCATAGACATTTCAGTCGGCCCCTGTTGAAAAGAAGCACTAGACTCGAGTTTCGTTGTTGTTAGCAATGACTGGAAAGTCTGTGAGAATGTGACAACTGCGATCAGTTGTGAGTGATGCTCAATTTATGTAAATGCCTCACTTATGAGCATCAGAAACGTAAGTAGTTTGACCTGAACACCAACAAACTGGACTAAAGTGTAGGTGGACTCTTAGTGTCTTATTGTAAATATCCGGACAATTCATCATCAAGAGAGTTCTATATTCACTGAGGTGATAGGTTGATCATACAGGGAATCACGACCTCATATATTGTAAAACGAATTTAACAACTCACAATTATGTACGTAACAAATTAGATTGCCCTGAAGTTCAAATAGCTAGGCGCTGATACAAAATGCATAAGAATTCTGAGACAACCTGTCAGTCATTTTGTGTGTGCGGAAGAACGGATATTTTCAGTGCACGACTACCGAGAGCAGACGAGTGATGAGAATTTCGTTTTCTGTCAAAATTAGACTAAAAAGCGATTAACTATCTAGACCCCAAACCTGGATCTCCCATGCGGGCATAAAACTGTCGAACGTCAGTCTTGCAGTTTTAATCACGCACACATATCTCAAGCGTAATCCAGGTCGATTGGAATTACGCGTCGAGTCAGTTTGTACTGTGTGCATGCAGGTGGGTTGGATGTGGAAAATCTCAGTCATGCGCGATCTTCGTTTCGCAAAGTTCTCGAAATAAAGAACACGGAAAATGGAGGAAAAATTGCCTTGTGACGCAGACATGTACCGTCAACCCTCAACATGTGTTATATCCAACTAGTAACTTGAGGTGTCAATGTGGTGGATTTCAGATCGGCCATCGGTGAGTATATGAGGACTTGTTTGAGAGAACCTGTTAAACCTACGACTGGTGAACGATAAAACACTCTGATACGCTAAATTACCTGTTCCAACTCTAACCCGCGTATGGCTCTCGTTGGTGTTATAATTAATCGAAGATTGTCTACTGAAGTCTGTCAGGTAGAGATAAACTAATGGTTTTTATAATATAGCAGTATACGGTAAATCTGAGCATATGTTTTGGCTGTCTAACAAACAGAGAGAGTAGAACGCTTCCAACTGCCATTGATAACAGGCGTAAGCTGTTTCCACTTGTAGCAATGACGTGAGTGAGAACTGAACAGTGACTGGAATGATCAGTAGAATAGACACAGCAATGGGGAACACTTGGTCATTCAACACGATTGCACTCTCATTAGTTCCGAACAGCCGTCGGATCCTGTCGTCCCAATGAGGTGAATCACATCCATGACAAGAGCTTGTGCTTGCAAGGAAGTCTTTAGAATCCCGTTTGTTATAATAGATAAATATTTACGCACAGTACGGGTGAATACATTTCAGAGCCGGCCACCTATTAAACAGGGCAGACAATTTGCAAATTGCGGATCGCCTGCCCACTTGAGTTCAATGATTACGGTAATGCTAAATTGAGTTATTAAAGGCATCACTGAAACCAAAACGTGATATCACTGTAACGTACACTCAACCATAATTGCATGATGTTCACTTTAACACACCGTCCAGTGAGCTAAGTTTCGTATACTACTAATAGGGTTAACAACCAAACAGGATGTACGGTTATTGAGAATGTGTTAATCATGGCCTTGTCAAAAAGCGACTTTAAAAAACCATAGAAACATTCTGGATAATAGTTTGTTGGAGGTTGGATTTCTTTCGTTTCATTCTAAAACTTCGATACGGCGTATGCATAAGCCTCTGGCAAATGGTTCGCAGATAACAAGACATTCCTTTCATGACATTTCCACCCGCCTCTTAATCCAGATACCCCTGGAGAGTGACGATTAAACTGAGATCGGATCACACGTTGATCATTCCGAACCTCAAGTTCCATAGCTGAGTAACAACGTTTTTATTGTATGTAAGCTATGTGTATTGTTAAAAAATGGCATTCCTATATATTTGTATCACAGTGGATAAGGGCACACAACACTCTAATGTGTTTCTGTCGCCTGTTACGGGATTATTAAAACAACTGACCAAAAGTGCACGTCGAAGCGTCCAGTAGGATGCTGATTGGGACATTTTTCACATTCGTGGAGGTCATGCAATTAGAACTTGCAAGCCTCCGGTCAGCACAGATTGATTTTTCTCATTAGTAGGCAATGCAGTGAGGTGCTCGGGAAAAGTGATGTTCGGCCTGATATATCAGTCACTGAAATTGGTGGTGAGTACAGGGTAGTTCTCGCCACATCACCAAGTTTAGAAATGTCTGTTACTTGTCCTCATTAAACTGGTGCTGTCCGGGTTCCCTTTGATAGAGGTCGGATGATTCTACATTTATCGTGTTCAAGTAGATTACCAAGACTTCCTTTTTTACTGACACATCTGCTAGGATTGACAGTCAGTAAGAAACGATGAACAACATAATTTAATCTTTACGATAGCACTGAGATCTGTCATTTACTCAGAAATACATGTCTAAATATCGAAAGTCCTCCCCATTTCAAGTGTGACAAGCTACCCCCTACAGGCATGACGCGATACACCAAAAATGTTGGCTCGATTTGTGCCCTACATTATTATTCAGTGCATGCGTGCTATGTAACGATCGGTGAGCTCGTAATTATCTCTTAGTCCTAGCTTTCCTAACAGGACTCTCATTAATTGTAAACATCCGGAATAAACAGCGTAACTTGTGGTTCAAATCAGATTAAATCCTTCATTTGATGAATGAATTTATGAATACAGTTTGGAAGATGATTACATGTTACTCTAGAAACAGCTTATCAGAAAACTTCTTCAGAAGTGAACTATAGTCGTCTAGGATGTGCGCAAAACAGAGGATAAATGAATTGTTAGAAAACGTGGTATCATTTTCTGTTCTGGGTGTATGGAAGAAGTAGAGATGAATCGGTATGAAAAACAGGGTGAGTGGAATTTGTCGCAACTCTAAATTTCTTGGGAATAACAAAATTAGTAAAGCTTATACAATAAAACCCCGTAAGATTAAACAGACATTCTAATAGCCCTGCCAAATGTGTGCAGTCGTTCTCATGTATTGTAGACAGAATTGCAACCAATGCACGCGATAATCAAATGATAGATCCGGAAGCTTGTGGAGTTGGCTCTTGGGCGCAAAACCAAATGTTTCACCTTGTTAAAGACGGCTGCTACACGAAGTAGCCAGGTACGTTTGGGAGATATTTGATGGAAAGTGACGTTACCAACAGAAAGTTAGCAGCAGCTTTCAGGCACTCGAAGATGACGATGGTCGTTAAGACTCGAATAAAAAACAAAGTCACATTTGGAAACTCTACAAGAGACAGACCAAGTTTCCGGGTCAAATCAGTAAACATGGGAAGAGAAATTACAGCTGGAATATGAATCTTTCATGATGGGTTTAGAAGGAAACAGAAACTCGGTCCGTGTGAGAAAAACGGAACAAGGGAGAACGCCCGATTTGATTTCCACGTCAAAAGGACTTCGCCAGTTCACATGAGTGAATGACGTTCTAAGAGAAGAATAATTGGGAATGATTTAGATAGGGGAATACACATCACCAATATCCACCAGGGTTTTCGGTAAAAGACAGGGTAAGGACAGTTGATTAACTCAGTACAATTCAAGAAACAGCTTTTGGGCTTTACACTTTTGCCTGCTGGAACTGTGTGTATCAAATCAGTCAAACGGTTAAGAGTGGACTATTGTCAACGATAAGCAAATTGAAATGGGCTAAGTGCAAGATGTTATGTGATTTGGAGCTACAGCTGCAGAGGCAATTGGACAGAATTTCGGAGTGTATTTCTTAGATAGCAAAGCTATACTGAAATTTCCTAAGCCATCAGGAAGTTCACGAATATTAGTACTATCTCGTCTTTGAATGATTACTATTAGCGCACGTAATATGGAAGTATAGTGGTGATAGTCGCATTAACGGTTGTTTGACGTAGTAGCCTATAAACCATAACCTTTACACGCCATATGTAAAGGAGACTAGCTCGAAAATAGGGCCCATGTAATTTGTTCTCGGAATATTGTCATGCAGAAGGACAGTTCCAGACAATTCTAAACCTTTTGGAAGCAATGCATGGATTTGTTTAGCCTTGTACAGGCTATTCAGACCACCATGTCCATCCATTAGCCACTCAGTCGTTTTCGAAAACGGATAAACCTTTGTTGATAAGTTCACATTGCCAAACAAATGGTTGAATCAAACTCTGTCACACAAAACTGTCCATCCCACAATCATCCTGTTGAACAGCATCCGACCGCGTATCACAAGCATCGATCTACATCAGTGCCAGTTGACCTCTCAGTAGAGAGAACGAGTGATGGATACATCTCACCACTGGATTCCTATAACCGAATGAGATGTAGTCTATCTCGCCACGTGTTATGGTGTTTCATGCATATGATGGTAATCAACATGATGCGGGATGTTTATGTGCTTGCTAGCACACCTGGAATGACTGTTGACCATTGACCAGTTTATTAGACTCTACATGGAATACAAACTAGAGCAACTAGACAAGTTGATCAATATATCAGTGCATGCGAGCTTAGTCACTCACTGACAAGATCAAGATAAACTGTCGCAATTCGATCAGCTTCTGGAAAACTCGTATTGCTCTGTCAGTCAGTCAAGCTCATCGGCCAAGCTCAACTTGGGGACGGTCTAATTGCATCTTAGGGTTCGTTCAACAAACGGCAACCAGAGCTCCATTTTGCTCTGTTCCTTTTCATAATGTTTGTTGTTCTGAGCCGTATAAACAGCGATTTAGAAACCCAGTCGGTTTCACGGTTGGTCTTCCTTGCAGCGATTAGCACACCTACCTTCAGACTGATCAGCATGTTGGTTTCAACAACAAAAGAGTTTGGTAACTATGGTGCTGGTGAACATGGGATTTTTCTTTCAGTCCACATAATCATCACGGTCTGACACACAAATGACCTTTACACTGCGATTTATCGCACCCCAAATTTTAGAACTCGGAGCGGTTGTTGTTTCTGATGTTGTTGCATGCGCAACAGCAGTCACTATGACAGTTTGTTATCATCAAGGCCACAATTCCCTCCGGCAGTTCGCCAGAAAAGTACATCTCTGTCAAACAACACCCGGGGCTCTGGCAGTGAAGTCACGCCCGGCTTGTGATCCCATGTTGCCAGTGCCACATCGCTAATCCGCGTGAGTTGAGCGTTTGCTAGGCGTTATTTTGATGGAATTATCCCGACCACCATTCAGTTGTGGGAACCTAACACGTGCAGCGAGTGTTTGACGCAATGCAAACAATAAGCTGAACGAAATTCAGTGACCAACTCCGCCTCACACTAGGTGTGTTGCCAGGTCGGTTACGACGACAATCAAACTCAAAACAATTCACCATGTGTCATCACGTCACTGTTTAATCAGCGCTCTAGCCTGTGTCCCACGAAATGTTTGAAACCTAAATCTGTTAATCTTTCTTTGCATTCGTTCGGACACAGTCCCACAACTTATCTTCAGACCAGATTACACACGGTGGATGCTTCTGGTAGGAAGTTTACCTATGACGGTGAACGGGAGATGGGGATGTGTTCACTCGTTAAGTTGATTCACAAGTGTTAATCTAGGCATCATGTTCAGTATGTTCGATGAAACTTGTAGCCGAGTATTCGCTATCAATGGGTTATCGATTGGATTTGCTAAGACAAGTGTTATTTCTCACAACAAATGATTGTGTAACATAGTGACCACGCAAGAGACATTGTGTTTGAACTTCTAGAAATCATATACAATCGGTAGGGCAGCAGCCAACACAACCACATCGAGTGGTGTTCAATTTCCTGTCTTGTAGTGTTTATACTTTCTGAAGAGCAGTGGTGAGATTGAAACGATTGACCTCATTATTACCGCGATGCGCTTCATGTTCTCCTTTTTAGAAATCAAGCACGGAAGTGTGTACATGACGTAGCAAATAGAATTCGTTTACTGACAATTCTGGACTATGGGTTTAACTCGTTATCATTCTGCATTCTGCAATGATCGGGCATTTACTCTGAGATCGGACCAAACTGGCGATTTGCAGGGCAAAACTCCTTTTTCATTCTTTATTCTTGGCACACCAACGGACATTTTTAGTAAAATGTTCTGAGAATATCTCACTAGAACTCAAAATAAACCACTCATGATGAAGTTGAGGTTCACAAGCTGCTTTACTTAATATTTTCAATCACCTTCCTCTCGGTCACAATCCTGACCAATGTCGAAATTTGTCGGTTTCTTTGCTTAAGGGCTGACAATTCACTGATAGTCATACCACTTTCCCCAGTCTTCACGCAGACGGAGCTCAACCATCCCTCTGTGAATTAGTGGAGTATGTAGATTCTAGCCAGAATCAATGGAAGTCGCGTTCGGTTCACCCCAACTGAAACTGGTAGTTGGACGGCAGAATGACAGCCGTGGGATCGAACCACAGAACTGCCGCACCCGGCACGGCGACGCTACCGCTCGGCCACCCGCCAACGATCAGCCGTCTATCCAATGCCAATCTCAACTGATCCTTATACCTATACCCCATTGGCCAAACTATCGTACTGTATATCCTACACATATACCCCTGTATTGATTACATTAACTACTGGCCGAACGTTTCTTGCATTATTACACGTAACCAACCCTGCTCCGACCCTAAGAACTTCCCCTTTGAACTCGCTCTTTGTTTGTTTTGTACCGCCGCATTGAACCGCCTACGCTACCGTGTTATTGGTTGATATTTGCTGATGGTTAAATTCCGTGCACAGAGTTCACTTGGTTGTAATTTGTATAATTTGCTAACCGTTGCTTATTTATGTACAGAACCAGTTTTATCTGAGTAAACTTTCAACATTCCGTCTTGTTCTGCCCAGAATCAAGAGATTTACAACCGCCCTGATAGACTGCGTATAGCCATGAAGCCTGACAGATTCTACAGAGTAATTAAAGGTTTTTCTCATTTCCAATCTAGCTGTTTGCTGCTAATCTATAAAAACTTCTTTACAATGCATTTTGCTTTCTAAAACAGCACAGCTCAGTCTCCTCTTTCTTCAAATAATTTACCATGTATACAACTAACAGTCGCTTGAACGCTGTTCCACTTGGATTGATGTATTGAAAGTGCATTCCGATTGTTGATGGTCAGGTGGGATATTTTATATACACCGCCAAATTATTCGGATTGTTGTCTAAAGATTGTAAGGAGATGATTCTGGGATCTGCTGTAGCCGGGAAAGGAAGCATCTCTTATGAGCTTCTCCCCTGTGTTACTAACTAACAGTTAGCATACAGCCATAAGGTCACCTCGAGTTTCCGATAACAATGACTGTACATGTTTGGATTTGGCGACCGGTGGTTAACTAAGAATCCGCTAGCTTCAACAAACATACTGGTGGCTGTTCGTGTTCGTCAACCTGGCCTAGCAGGCGAAGAAGCAGAGTCGAGTGTCCGTGCTAAAACTTCAGTCGAATATTAGCCCACAAGAGGGAATAAAAGACACTTTTCAACAGCTTTGTTAGGGATCGACAGTTGGCTCTGAGTGGTCTTTTGACCTTGCAACAGGCGTATGTTGTATGGATTTGCGTTTTGAGAGTGTCAACTAATAACTACTGAGGTCCTGCTAGTTGCTGAATTGCAACTGTGGCCACAAATTGATGTGGCAAATCATGGTGACTAGCGCACCTCCCAAGTGCCTCCGAAGTGGTTCCAGTGAACTGGGCAGCTTGATACCCTTTACAGAGGCGATTATCTGGTATGTCTACTCATCATCAGCAAACTGAACGAAGGTGACTTTAAGCCATCCAACTGGATCGTTGACATGTAATAAAAACCACGGAGGTCTGAGCAGGGTACACTGTTTGAGATAGACAACCAGTCCGAAATGGCTTTGTTACCTTTGTTCGCTAACCAGCTAAGTCTTCTTTTGCCTGTGTTAGTAGGTAACTGACGGTGTACTCATTCAGCTTGGTGAGTAAATATTTTGTCTTCTACTACCTATCCGTACACATTAGAACTGAGAATCGTTTTCAAACAGACTGTTGTGCTTATTTAATGCATACGGTCAACGTCGTACATCAACCGTCGCTTACTCCAGACGTCGAGAAGATGACTGATGACATGCACACGGTATTCATATCGTGGTTCTGTTATCTAACTTGACATGCTTGAACAAGGAAGAAAGTGCTGTGCATATGTAGGAGGAAACCTGAAGGAGCGAGACTCGTTGCAACGCAATCGATGGTACCCTAAACTCAGACTAGTAAACTATTTTGTATTGGTTGTAAACAGTCCCACATTTCTACGTAACTATCGCTTAAACTTTTCAAGCTTCCAGTATCTGAACTGCACTGACCTGATTCGTACTATGGAGTTGTCGGCCTTGATGAATACGGACAATACATGTCCTGTTTAGCTCTGAAGACTATATCTAAACATTTCAATTTATTTTTTCAACAGTTGGAGTATCGGATGAGCTGATCAATTTCGAATGCGTTTCTCTCACAGGTATGACCACAGGAACTAAGCTATCCTCTTCAGTCATTTAAGTGCAGTTCTTTTTACTGGGGTTCGATCACACAGGGTGTAATCCGCTGTACCAAGCCAACCTCTAATATAGTATAATCAGTTTTCTCTAAAATTCATATCATATACTTTTGCCATTTGGTCAGATTTCACAGTCAAACCCAATCAGGTTCACACATACGTTAACTCGTCACCCTAGAAAACAGATCGACAAACAGTTGAATGAGGTGTTGTAAGAAACGATGCAATAATTCCCACACTGAATCACGACGCCTTTTATTGAAAGCTCATTAACGAGCCGAATACTGGCAATAGTGCATGCAAGCAAGCACGCGCCTACGTGTGAATTGATGTCTGCACCTGCTGCCGGTTTGCCGTGATCTAATTTTCTTAAAGGTCAAATAAGAAGTGCCGTTTAACTAAAGTGCACTTGTTTGAGGGTGGGGTTTGCTTCACATGCTGACATCACTTTTCAACACTCTGTCACAGTGCTGAGCTTTTGGACATTGTCGATTATCCAAATTGAAGCTGGCTGTCAGGGTGGTGAAGGCACGTTTCGTGACACAAATGAACAATTGATAGGTATGCTTGTGCATATTCACTTGCTTGATTTGTTCGAACCAGCCAGTTGCACCTGGAATGACATAAGATGTGGCGATTTCAACGAAGTCCTTCAACTACAAATTGTCTGTGTGGTTTGTATAAGGAGGTTTACTCAAGACCACCTGGGATGCTTGTCTGCATATGACTGAGCTAATTGAAACTTCTACAAACAGCATGAAACAAGTTGCCGTATCTAATGGTTGTACAGATTCAATTGAATCTGTACATGTCTAAATGAGTTTGTGCCAATGTGGTCCAAGGTGCAATGTGGACACCATCGAATAAGTCAACGTGATTTGTGTCTTGTGGTGATGGGACCATCAATATGGTGGCTCAACCAGTGTGAAGAGAATGGAAGCAGTGCTATTCTGATGGTATGAGTGTGTACGGATAGTGAAGCAGAATGGTAACAGAAATTGTTAGCTGATCTACTGCATGTTGCCTACCGTTCAGCACAGTTACGTGCGGATGCTTTTTGTTAGTTGAAGAAAACGATATCATTTACATTTTCACTACTGATAGACTACATCGTTTATCACTACGGATTGAACACAGGGTGTTTTCTAAATGTTGGCCAGAAAATGGGTATAGCATTAAACTAGAATACTGTGGACTCCTCATGTGGAACGTTCTTTTCCCCGAGTTAGAATACTCGCATTTTATGTTTGAAGCCTGAAATTCTCTCTACATCCGTACAGTCAACCATCCCACTTTGTGAATGGATGTGTATTTCCCTAATAATTGTACTGCTCTGCAGTCGTTTTCCTCAATCATCTGATCAATGCATTTGGAATTTTCTAGAGCCACAAAATATTCGCCTAGTTACAGTGGTATTCTTTATGTCCGCCTTAAAAGTGGTTGAGTTAGGAGTTATAGAGTTTTCAAAGTGTTATCTGATTCCTGCTCAACTTCTCTAGGATAAGCATTTTTTATTTGTTGTCACAAATTCAACTCATTTCAGCCATCAGTCTTTAAATGTCCCATACCGATACTTGTGATATTTTCGAAGGCTTTTTGTTGGATTTACAAAAACAGGATTGCTATGCTAAATCAATAACTTCCTTCTTTCTTGGCGAAAGACGTAAAACGCAGAAATCATAGTTATTTACTTTCTAAGGTGCACGGAACTAGCGATCGAATTAAAGTGAGTTATAACCTTCAACCGAATTCTTTCCCGTTTGCAGTTAATCGGGCTACTACCCGGGAAAGCATAAGCATGCGAAACAAAGACGAAAGAGTCTCTGTTGAGATCAGTATTTCATACTCGATGAGTACGAATTATGACACTACCACCTTGGACTGTATCAATACACACAATGAAAGTTCCATTCAGTCCATTTAGGTTTATGATTTCGTTCCTAGATCTCTACTTACTTCACACGGAAAAAACAATCTTTCAAAGTGATTCCAGATAGGTCAATAGTAATGACACTGATTTTCAGTCATGTCGTCCCAAGTTCAAACTTTGACTGCAGTGAAGGTTTCTGGTTAAACCTACACAGTCTAACTCTACACAGACCATGTGGGATCCAATCTGATTTACAGTATCAACCATCTTTATTGTCAAATGAATTGCTTGTCTGTTTACAATTCAGCCAAATATCCCAACCTGAAGACTGTGAACTTCCTATCCATTAAACAACAACAATGAGTTCATTGATCCAACAGGATAAAGAATCAGTTGTTGAACATGCTCAATAAATTATCGGACAACTGCAGACCTCCTCACCAGAGAAGGGGATCGATATTCCGGATATGCTGCTGCAAGATTAACCAAGCAATAATTAACATATTACCCTACTAGGCACATAGATGAGAGTTTAACTCGTAGATGAATGTATACAGTAAAAATGAAAGCGACCAAAAGAAAAAGTCACGTTTACAACTTTTCCACTTAGAGACGTCAGCTTAAAACAAGGCTAAGTTTCTGTCTGGTGTTGTTTTCTAGAGTGATCCAAAGTAAGCAGGTCGCGCTGGTGCAGTTTGGCAGACAGTAGTATGGTAAACATCTCACTGGAGTCCCAGAGTTGTATGATGGCTCAAACTAACAGGCTAATTATTCGGTCGGTCAGCAACCCCTGACGGTAGCCGCAACACACTGGGGATATTCGAATGGGATGTACACCGTCATTTGGGAGAACACAATCACGCATAGGCTGTGTGTAGTTAACGTTCGCCGACCCCACACGATTGCGGTGTCATCTAGTGTATATTGTCGTATGATACTAGGATTTCAATAGGTTGTTTCCTGTTCTACTGTTTGCTCCATTAAGCCAATGTAATCCGCTCAGCACGGACCTCTTTGGGGATATAGAGGAACAAAGTGAAGCACATCGAAGCGTCATCAAACTGATATAAATGATGTCGAGATGTGCAAAGTTGGTACGAACTCACCTTTAAATGAAAAAAGTTACAGTGCTTTCGAGAAACGAACACTGAAACTAGGAGTAAATGCGAACGGCTCTTACATACTATTAGGTGGTTGTTGCATACATCCTCTACGTTTGTGATCCGTGGTTCACAAGTAACCAGGACTCCCATAACTTCTATTGAATTCAACGACAGAGGTCATATATTAACAAAGAAAACACTAACATCAAATAGAGTATGTACACAGTCATGGCCACCACCAACCTGTCCAGATCGTAAACTGGGATTGGTTCAACTCACGCAAACAAGTTCTACACAGATGATGGGGTTTTACACTCTCAGTTGCTGGGTACAGTCTGATAAACAGAAATAAATGACTTCATCTCATTTCATCAGCACATGCGACGAGAGTGTTTTTCACAATCAAGGAGAAGTAACCCCTTATTCACCAGAGAATGTGTCAAAGTGTGCCCCTTGTGAACAACACACTCGGTTAAAGAAAGTGGTGTTTCATTTCGAAAAATCGAGGGGAGGAGTAGTAGTTGTGACAGGCAGTGTAGGAACAGCTTAGTAACCTTCCGCAGGTTAGTTGGTTAATTCGACTCGCACGGTATTTTCAAACAACGATTGTGAGGCCAAGAAGTCATCGTTACGGCTTGGTGCACATCTGGTGACATGTACATGAATTATCTGGGACAGAGTTGACTGGCTCACTTGTACTTACCCATGTTCTTTCACAGCCGAAATCTGCCATATCCATCAACAAAACGCCACTCAATTCGTTCATACCTGACATGTATGCGATGTTAAACAGTCATCAAATTTGACAGAAACACAAAATCGTTTCTGCAATGGTTTGGTCTGCAAAACGTGATTGACTTGATCCCTTTTTTGTTCTTGTGCACCGGTGCTACGTGAACCAATGGGTTGTCTACTAACAAAATTTCAAACCATCGGCATGGTGACGCACTTAAGCAACATGAACACCTCATTTATAAAAGTGGCTATATAGTACATCGTAAAAGGGCTCATTTTACTAAATAGTTCAACAGTGATGCTAACAACCGGAATGAGGCGGAATAATTATGACGAAGTAAAAGGTACTCTAGCTGTCTCCGAGCAAACTAGTTTTTAGTTGGCTGGATACTATCTACCACAGGGTCATTTAGTAACAGCGAGTATAGATTTCTAAAATAATGGCTCCATTGCGGAGGAACCTCAACGAAAGTCCGACTCATCATTTTTGACCGAATGACGCCACCAGGCGAGGTGGTACTATTTATGGAACACTCAATAAATAAATCAGAACGCAATGAAAAGTCTGTAGCCTCAGGCCGAGCTCATAGCAGCGGTGCATAAAAGAGTGTAAATAACAATATGTAAGATATAGGTTTGTACGAACCATGTTTGTTATACACCTTAAACAATGACTTAACAGCTTATAGTGGGAAAGTGGGGATGCACTTGACCGTCATTCACTAACAATTTAAAACGTCTTTCCTGAAGACCGGTCGAAACGTAGTCTAAACAGGCATTGAACTAAAAGAACGCAATAGGGTTTGGAAACAAACCGTATGTTTCCACTAATGTTTAGAAACACGATAAATAGTTAGTTCTAGCCTAGTCTGAGACTAACGGTAGCAACCGAGACAAGAGGGGAAAGAAGCATGCAGTCGGCTCCAGCCCACTCAGTAGCACTCGGTTGCGCGACAAGCGAAAAGGTGCGTAGAAATTTCCAGTACGTTTAAGAACACTGGAAACGGTACAGGTCAAACGACCTCGAGGAGTAGAGTAGTACATGGGTGGTTAAGAAAAGCGCAAGCATTCATTGCATGCAATTAGTTACACGACTGAACAAAGTGGCACTGAGTTCACATCACGCCTCATATATCACACGTATACAGAATCATGCGTACAGAACAAACAAGCGGGAGAACACGGTTGCGGCCTGGATCCTTAGAGAAGCTACAAGATCGCTGGTCACGAGATGTTTATACAATATCAAGACGCAACAGCTCACTCTATGTGGTAATCCGATAATAAATGTTTTAATACTGTTTGATTACACATGTTATTCTTGCTGGTATACTACTCTAAGTTTTATCTTAACATGCCCTTTACCTGCGGCACAGTTGTGAGCTTCTCCGAGAGTGTTTCAACAGAAACCTCAGGTTCATCTTCTCCACAGGTTTGTGACGAACGACTGGCTTCCCCCCAATTCACTTGTTCTAGATCAGCCTCCCCCTGAATTTATGAGTGAGTACCGTCTCCCCGTCATTTGGTAACTGCTCGTTGACAGTTACATCTTCGTCAGTGTACAAGATGTCCTGTGATGGTATGAAGTTATGTGATTCAGAGGACACAAACTTAAATAGAACATTCTTTCTTATGTTCTTGTCATTTTCGTCAATGAGATAACCTCAAATGAGAACACGAAGATCGTACATTGTCGACTGTTTGGTGTATCTACCATCTCGTCTACGCAGTATTGTGTATCAGGAAGGGTTACACTATCTGCATTGAATTTGTCCGAAGCGTTTGTAATACATGACGGCAGAACGTCTAGGAAAATACTTGTTGATTCCCCAGTCGAGTGGCCACACTTTTATAATGATATTCGAGGAGAATTATAGTTGTGACAGTTATGTATCCCCTATCTGCTGAATGTTGTTTTTCGTGATCAAAGACAAAAAGACATCTCGTTCAGGATAACACAAACTGTCTGCTATATGATTGCGATCAGTTTTTGACAGATTATCTCTCATAGAAAGTCCCAACTGAATGAGTTTGTTCTTGTGTATGTGCAGGAAAATTGTCATGTTTAACAGAATGGTTAGCATATACTTTAGCATGATGAGTTGTGTGTAGTGGGATTGGTGCGTATAGCAAAAGATTCTTTTCCAAGGGTTTGCCCTGATAACTTCCAACAAACCTTAGATTGGTTAATGAAATATGAAATCATGAATGAGTGACGATATCACCAAACTCTAGCCGTAACCGTTTTATCTTTGTGTTGTACTAATCGAATGCCAACAGTCAGGCTACATGATGAACCCCAATCCTGATTTACGGAGTCGAAGCCTCTAAACGATATACTTTTACGGTTGTGTTCGTCACATCAGACGAAGTAATCAAGATCACAAGGATGATTTTGTAAGACTCCATGGAGTGGACCCAGACGATTAATTTAATGACCAGTTTGTACTTGTAGTAAATGGAGTTGCCCTTGCTCTAAATAATTGCTAACTTGTTGAGATTACGTTTTGAAAGACTGGTAGACTAACATTTGTTCACAGGTGATCATACTTCACTGTTCGTAAGCAAGTCTAACCCGTTAGTCTTGAGCACTTTGCTGGTTATAGCAAATTTCCTGTCTTGTGTCTCGCTTGAAGAACTGTTCTACTATCCACATGCATCCATCTATATTTGTGTTTCTCTTATATTCAAAAATTCCGTGGAATTTAAGCTACACGAATGGACTGGATAACTTTGTTAGTCTTTCTATTTTTCCCTCTCCGGTTGAATAATTGTCCGGCCAGTACACTCTACACCTCCTCATGTGTACCTACGGGCAGTAAGTAATTTGACGTTGTTACTGTTTTTGAATGCCTGAACTGTTGCAAATATACATTTGACATTCTTTTGACTTCTTATGGACTTAGTAGAACGAGCCAAGTTTCACAGCATGAGCATGTTGGACGTTCAGTTGAATATCGTGTTGTCAGATTAATAAGATTTGTACCGATAACCTAGGCAACCTGGTTTTACAATACGAATAGAGTTCAGTAGGTTATGTTCCACGTGACAAACCCTAAACAGTACGTGTACCGTTAGCGGCTGTGCCACACCATGTTACTTTTCGTGATTAGCTGACATTCAGTCCGACAGCTTGTTCTTTTCGTCCCTGTCCTGTCATGTTGACAACCCGCTGCGTTTCTTTCCGGGTCACTCGTTCTCCCTCGTTAATTCGGTCAGTTTTTTCCCTGTCACTTGCTAATGCCTCTGGCGGAGTCACAGATGGCAATCTCACCGTCATGCTGAGAACCTATGGCTTTCATCTGTCCGAATCTGTTACCGATAGGCACATGTTGAACATACAGATTTACAATGCAACGAAGAACATGCTAAGACTGATTTATCTACTGCTGTTAGTATCGCTGTTCGGCAGGGTAGTTGACTTAGGCAGGGAGAAGTAACACACAAGAGTATGCACATTCGTTGACCTCTGGGGTCTGCTGATTCGACCTAGGCAAAACCCATATGCAACTAGGTGAATCCGATCCACCCTCCAGCTGTCTGTCTGACCCGGTAAGTACAGGGCTGTCGGATGCGAAACCGTCCCAGCTTCTGGAAACTAGCTTTGAATGAAAATCATCCCAACTCTGACACTGGTCGATTCAGTACACAGGTCCGCACAAATGGCATGTGCTATAGCACATGAACGTGGCTCATAGCTTAACTAATAGAGTTTATCTTATCAACGTCGCCATAAAACTTGGGATTGTAGCGAGCCACTCACTGTGATTGTGGGCCAAATGATCCACAAGTTGTTCGGTAATATCACTTGTCTGTTTTAGTGTATTTTTAAAGAGATAAGGGGGGGAAATGATTGTTTTCAGCATCGGTATTTTTTATGCTGAACAGTTTAAACATACTTTTTCAAGATAGTCCCAAAATAACTACTTGCCGATTTGCTCACACGGTTTTTCTTGATTACAAACAGCAATACTACTGGTTGTTGTATCTTTGAATATTCATGCATACCGACTGCCCATTGTTGCTGAGGGGAGATTGTTCAGCGATGTAGTCTGTTTTGGCACCGTATCTGCTCGAGTTGATCACTGCACCCTTCGGTCGAATTTTCACAAAGACGGTCTTAGATTTATCTTTGATCGCAGGGCAAGAAGGCGCTGGAGTGAGATGTGGGTTTACCGTTAGGCTAAATAATCAGTTAACGGTTTATTTTCTTGTCAACGGTTGCTCACACTGGGACCATGGGTGTTCATTTTGTTTGGTCTTAGGTTGTCAACATCGATCAGAACATCAGTATCACTCTAAAGTGATGTTACAGAAATTGGCGAACCGTAGAACACTCCGAAGACGTGGCAACTCAACATAATCACCCGAAGCGTTTTGACTGATGGTTCAAGGACAACTTAACAATCGTCATGAACAAACGTAAAATCAAATGGATTCGTCTATGCCAAATAGTGTAGAGATGATATCCGATTAACCATATCCGAATGTAAATGATTTTGAGGGACATGATAAATATGCTTACAATTCTGTACAAATAGAATTGACATTTATTCTCCGATGGCACAGTTGTGAAATCTTTTACCCCGAAACTAACTATGTAATCCGCAGTTATCTGCTACCATTATACTAAAATATAAGTCACTTACTGAAAACCTCTAAAGCTGAGTAGTTGGGAAAAGGGTGTGTTTTGGGAACATGCCACAATTGGAGAGCTCAGTGGCATAAAATTACTTCTCAAATTAGTGATGACGCCAAATGAGATCTTGTACACAAACACAAAATTTCCCACATATCACAGTGATCTACTAACAGTGTTTCTCACATTAATTGAGAGTCATGCCTAAGAGATCATTCTCAGGTACTAGAGTACTAAGTAGATAGTCGGCGCGCTGAACCACCTCCTCGTG